>JAFMOC010000564.1:85000-100000 GCA_019802505.1 Corydoras sp. C115 | reverse complement strand
AGCGCTGAGAGGAGAACATAACCACAAGCCACCGTGCCGCCCTTAATAATAATATTGACTGGTTAATTTTTATAAAAGCAGCCGAACTCCTTTAACTGATAAATAAACGATTAAATATCAGTTCACGAGCGCACTCGTGTGATGTGTGTACACTCGTTTAAAACCAACTAACGAAAGAAAGCGTTCAGTTCTGTAAATGGCTTTTATTATAAAAGTCGCGGGATGTAAACAGTGCTCACGTCTGCTTTATAAAGGCTCATATAAAGTTCATAGAAACGCCGTAATGAGGTTTTACATAAATCAAGATAATATTTATACATTTTTATATGAATATATATATATATATATATATAATATATATATATATATAATATATATATATATATATATATATATATATATAAACCCGTAATGGAGATGATGGAGATGATGCAGTGGAGGGAGCTGAGGAGACTGTACACACTGTGGCAGCTGTAGACTTGTGTTTAAGGAACCTGAAGGTCCCCGGTTTGATGCCCACCGCTCCCGGGACATGTGCTCCCTTCACACGGTGTGTGTTCACTGCACACATGAGTTACACAGTTCTCTGTGTGTAGGTACAGTATCTATAATAAATCAATTTATGACTTTAAATAACATCCAGCAGTCTTTAAAATGTATTGACGCATCATGTGGACGAGATTTCCACCATCATGTATTTTAAATGGATTTGAGTGGAGTCTGTAACTCGGTCAGTGGTGGTGGAGGGTGCAGAGGGTGGGGGGGTCGGGGGTTAAGGTTTCAGTGATGAGTTAGTCATAATCAATACAAACATCTTAATCATCTGATCATTATACAGTGGCAGGAATTCTCTCTCTCTCTCTCTCTCTCTCTCTTTGTTGTATACGGTGAGATTGCGGCAGCCTACAAGACGGTGATTTCGCCGGGAGGCAAAGCGAGTCTGCGTTCTTGTAGCGACAGCAGATTCTCGATGTGCATGGCAATGACGCGGCAAAGCTCCAAAGTCTGCAAACAGAACAGAGAAACATTGTTCGACCTTGGCGTGATTGTTGGTACCAGATGAGTTGCTGGGATTAGTTGTTTCTTTAGATCACTAAAGACATTATGCCGTGTTTAGTCATGTCCTTATTCGACGCGGTGGGTGTAAGCGGTGTTGTGAACACCCTGCCGTGTTTCGGGGGTGCTGTGGGTGGGAGGTTGGCCTGTGCCGGGTCACCTGTTCCAGCTGTAGCTGCGTCACTCTGCAGGTCGTCATGTTTCCGAGAGCGATGTCCACATAAGGGAAGCTGGTTCCGGTCCCCGGCCGCTTGGTGTGTGTCGAGTGAACGAGTGTTAAGGGAAACTTGTGCATCACCTCCTAAAAAAAAAAATCAGAGTTAAACCAACGTCAGGTTCTTCGTCAAGAACACGGAGTTACTTTAAAAACGTGTGCCGACCCACATGAGTGTCCTTGTCCAGGAAGTGTAGACCGTTCTGATTGACGGCCAAGATGCAGGGGGCGGGGATTGCAGCGTTGCTACTGCTCAGGATGTAGAAGAAGGAGGAACCAAACATGGGGAATGCACCCACCAACCCTACAACACACACAGTATTTAGTATTAAAAAAAAAAAGTATAATATTATAAAACCAATTGTTCTTAATTATAAGCCTCTTTAGTACAACACACACTAACACACCACCACCATGGGGCGCCACACAGCAGTGGTGTGAATCATCCACCACTGAAATAGCATCTCCTCGGTGTGGGTCATGAGTGGAGGTTGCCAAGTCTGTAAATCCCCTAAAGATACGAGCCGCAGCTTTAGTGAACGAGCGGGCCGTTACCTAAAAACTGTGAGCGGGCCTGATGAGGACTGAGGCTCTGGACCGACTGTGTGTGTTGAGCGAGCAGGTGCATCCACTGCTGAGGTCCCTGTGTACCGAACAACTGGGCTGGAATATACTCCACCAGCTCATGACTACACACACACACACACACACACACACACACACAGAGTATACAAACCAATAACTGAACAAGAAATAAGTCATTTTTAAAAAGAAAGTGTTATTGTTGGTGTGAGGTGAGTTGGGTTTTAGGGTGGGATCAGTGGGTTGGGTTTAAGGGTAGAGATTTGATTTTTAGGGTGGGTTGGGTTGGGTTTTAGGTTGGAGCATGTTGGAATGGGTTTTGGAGTGGGGTGAGGTGTGGTGGGGTGGGTTTTTAGGTTTGGGTGTGTTGGGTTGGGTTTTAGGGGTGGGTGGGTTTTTAGGTTTGGGTGTGTTGGGTTGGGTTTTAGAGTGGGGTGGGTTTTTAGGTTTGGGGTATGGGGGGTTTGAGTTGGGTTTTGGAGTGGAGTGTGTTGGGTTGGGTTTTAGGGGTGGGGTTAGGATTGGGGTTAGGTGTGATGGGTTGGGTTTTAGGGTGGGGTGGGTTTTTAGGTTTGGGGCATGGGGGGTTTGAGTTAGGTTTTGGAGTGGAGTGTGTTGGGTTGGGTTTTAGGGGTGGGGTTAGGATTGGAGTTAGGTGTGATGGGTTGGGTTTTAGGGTGGGGTGGGTTTTTAGGTTTGGGTGTGTTGTGGGGTTAGGGTTGGGGTTAGGTGTGATGGGTTGGGTTTTAGGGTGGGGTGTGTTGGGTGGGTTTTGTGTTGGGGTGTGATAGGTTGGGTTTTAGGATGGAATATGTTGGAATTAGGGTTGGGGTTAGGTGTGATGGGTTGGGCTTTAGGGTGGGGTGGGTTTTGGGGTGCGGGACTCTGTGGGAGGAGTTAACGAATCATAACTGTTAACGAATCATTTTGCATAATAAAATTTTGACGTTTGGTTTTATAAACAGCGGACAGCCGTGACTCACACGGTGGGCGCGGCGACGCCGGCCTTGGCTTTGTGCTGCAGAGCGGCGAGTTTGGCGATCTGATGAAGCCGCTGCTCGCTGACGTTACCGTCCGGTAGAACGTTCAGCAAGCCCTTCAGATAGTCCGGGAGAACCTGCAAACACACACGTTCATACTCAACACGAAACCAGACGCTTCCACAGGTCCGGTTTTAGGGTGGGTGATGCGGGGGGGGGGGGGGGGGTACCTGGTTGAAGTGAACGGCGACGGCGAGCTCGTTGTCGAACTTGAGCGGCTGAGCCCAAATCACCCGCCGGAACCAGAGGCTGTAGTTACTGTCCATCAGCTCGGCCTCCGTCGCCACGTCCAAGATGTACTCCCGCTTGTTCAGTGGCCTGACGTTCCGACCTGCGGGCGCGGTCACCCCAGTGAGTGGAACGGGTTCAATAGGACCTGCCCTTATACATTTACATCACATTTACATTTCCATTTGGTCATTTATTGGACGCTTTTATCCAAAGCGACTTACAAGGTGAGCACAGGGTTCATCACAACATCCCTGCAGCAATGAGGGTTAAGGGACTTGCTCAAGGACCCACATTGGTAACTTCAGTGGACCTGGGATTTGAACCCTCAACCTTCAGGTTGATAGTCCAATGCCCTAACCACTGAGCTACCGCACCCAGGTGTGGTACAGGTGTTCCGCTCGTACCTCGGTCCGTGACGATGAAGACGGTGTACTCGTCCATGGCCTCCAGGTTCTGTACTGCCATCTCATTACACAGCTCCTCTAGAACGTCCAGCACCACCTGCAAACAGGCGCAACGTTCTAAAACGGGGGACACTCGGTAAGCGGACGCTTTAATGGAGATCGGGTTCTGAAGGGAGACGTTACAGTGCAGGTTTTGATCTTCAGATGTCGCTCAGATCCTCCAGGGAGCAGGAACAGCTGCCGCTTAGAACTCCGGCCGGCCTGAAGGAACCACAAACCGGAACGCAGTCGTAAACACCAAGTGTGTGTGTGTGTGTGTGTGTGTGTGTGTGTGTCTGCATTCACACCATTATGGCTTTGAGTTCCATGCTGCTCGGACAAACGCTTCTCCCACCGAACTGTTCTGTCTTCTTCAGGTTCTGTTCACAAACTTTAGCGATGCCTGAGAATAAAAGTGATTTGAGGTCATTTGCATGTTCTCCACACATAGGACGACGCATGCTGTGGTTTGTTTATTTTTCTCAAACCTCATATTCTTCTGTTCTCTGATCAGTACCATGGACTGAGCAGGTGTTATTAGGGTGGTGGATATGCTTCTCAGTACTGCAGTGACACTGACATGGTGGTGCAGGTGTGTTGGTGTGTGTTGTGCTGCTGGATTATAAACCCTGTATCCACTCACTCTATAGTCCATCACCCAAATAAACCCTACTGCTCCACCTTGTGGACATTGCTCCATCAGTGAGGTCAGAGGATGCTGACGGCATAATTTCCATCCATCCATCCGTTTCGGGCGCTGGGCAGATACACCCAGGACAGGGCGCCAATCTATCGCTGTACACACAGACACACTCTATATGGGGCAATTTGGAGAATTCCATTGACCTTGATCCATGTTTTTTGGACTGTGGGAGGAAACCGGAGAACCCAGAGGAAACCCACGCGGACATATCAACCACTAAGACCGTGCCGCCCTTGACGGCAAAACAAACTGTAGTGTGTGTGTGTGTGTGTGTGTATGTACCCTGAAACTGAGCTTCAGAACTCAGATGGGTATCATTAAGGAATTTAAGCAGGAAGGGCTTCAGAACCTCGGAGCAGGGACAGAACGCTGTGAGGATGTAGAGCAGACGCCAGCCTTTCTGACAGCTGTCCCTAAAACAAATACACACACACACACACACACACACGTGTGTAAACATCATCTCAAGAACATGTGTGTGTGTGTGTGTGGACAGATGAAGAAACATGTGCAGCTTACGGATTGGCGCTGGTGTTGGCGGTGATCTGTTTGAGAAGCTGACAGTACGCTTCATCTCTCATCAGCCCGTGTTCTCCAATCAGCTGCGAGCCAAACGGAATAATCAGATGGAACCTCACACATTAACAATGTGCTGTGTGTAGTCGTGTTCACTGCTTTTACTTAGAAATAAATACAAATTGGAGCTACGAGGGGCATGGCTTTAATGTAAATAAATAACGGGAAAGAGGTGTTTTTAGTCCTGATGTACAGTTCCACCTCTTTACGTGATTTATTCACAATAATCCACAACCTCGAGTGTCTTATTCCTTTAATAAAACACTTACAAACACATTATAATAAAAAACAAACTTTGATTCATTAACAAAATCGTTAATAATCTGGTTTCTCAATGTATTCCAGTCCGGTTTTTAAACTGAACGCCGATTGCTGAGTAACAAGTTTCCAGTTTCTCAAACACTGCCATCTAGTGTGCAGTTTCTTGAAAACATTGGAAAAATAATGTGAAGTGCTCAGAAGTGTTATTGTTAATGATGTCACGGCTGGACTAACGGCTCAGCCAATCAGATTTAAGGAGCGGAACCACCCGTTCTATAATTCACATTAATGGACTCCATCATTCAGGACATTTTTACCTTTATGAAGGTGCAGAGCACAAAGTGTTCCGACTGACCTCGGAGAGGATGATCACCCATGAACCTCATGATGGCTACACACACACACACACACACACACACACACACAGTACAGAACATGTGTAGCAGATGATTAATCTGACTGAGCAGGACTCGTGAAGGTGCATGTAGTAAAAATGTGGTGGTTCGTGGGGGTGGGGGGGGGGGGGTGGCTCACCAAGGAAGATTTCAGAAGCCAATCGGTTCATGTTCGGATCCGAGAACTCGATCAGAGACTCATCGATCGGGTTCTGAAATCACATGAGAACAAAGTTCAGAGACGGAAAGAAACCATGGTTTTATTTTTAAACATTCCGTAGTTATGAAGAAAAACCAGATACACTGTGGAATTATCAAACCTGATCATTATCTGATCCTGCACCCCCCCCCCCCCCCCCACCCTTTTTATTTTTTATTAAAATAGTTTTTTCTCTACATCAGGTGTTTTCAGTAGTTTCTTGATGTCCAGTGACTCAGATTTGGGGAGATGGTTCCACCGTTTTGCAGTGGAGAACCATATGGAGTGTTCTCAGGTTAGAACAGGACTTGTTGATGGTAAACTGAAGAAGTGAGGACCGGGGGAACTCGGGTGTTACCTTACTGAACCTGATGGTTTCAGTCACGTCTCTGCCATCTGAGCTTGTCTTTGCGCTTCCGCTAAAAATAAACAAAATTAATTCAAGGTTTTATTAAAGTGTGTGTGTGTGTGTGTGTGTGTGTGTGTGTGTGTGTGTGTGTGTGTGTAAATACAATGATGCTCCGTAAAGCCGTACCAACCTCCAATGTCTGAAGTACTTTCTGGCAAACTCCACCATGTTGTACTGTCCATCCAACAACACAGCGCCACCTTCAGTTCGCGGCAGATTTCCAACCTGAAGGAAGGTCATTTATTTATTTATTTTCAGTAATGTATTCGTTTTCTAAGCCTGTTATTCTAATCAGGGTCACAGGACTGCACTCTGATTGGACCGACACACACACAAGAGAAAGAAGGTCCCTTTTGTGAGTTGGCATGTTCTCCCTGTACCTGTGTGTATTAACTACACAAACATTCCAAAGGTACAAATGATTCAGAGTTCCCACCTCTTGGTTCTTCTCTGCTGGTAGATTCAGAAAGTCCGGAGCTGCTACAGGAATTACCAGCTCAGCAGGAAATGACCCGCTGCGACCCATTACTGCCCCAAACCTCCATCCTGGGAAATACAATGGCACTTAATTAGGAATCATATTGTGTCACTAATTATTTTGCTCCTCCGTCACTCCGTCCTCAGTTAGACATTAATAAACTACACCAGGATTAAGGTGGAATTAAGGCAGGTTCCTCGTACCCTTTCAGGGGAGAACGTTTTCGGGCGCTGGGCAGATAAACCCAGGACAGGTTGCCAATCCATCAGTGGCATGGTAACCACTAACCCTCGTCATGACAACCTTATTTATTATTTTTTCATAACATTACCTTTCAGATTGTTGCCTTCAGAGCTGCTAATGTTATTTTATTTCAGTTATTATTTTAATCTGACTTCTGGTTTAAACATCCTGGTACTTTTTATAGGGGGGGGGGAGATCATCAGTGATGGTGCTGCAGTATTGAAACAGTTTCTGCAGTTTGTTTTATCTTTCTGTCTCAGAATTAATGTATTTGGAATTGTAAGAGCTTTTTATTTGTGAATAATTAAACCGTAAGTACTATATATATATATATATATATATATATATATATATATATATATATATATATATTGTAGGTAGGTTGTGTTTAATAACTTACCAAAGTCTGCTGTGTCTCTGAGGACCTCCTCCAGATACACAACCTTTCTTTTCACCACACATCCGAACAACTGACCTACAAACATACACAGAAACTACATTTATTTATATATATATATATATATATATATATATATATATATATATATATATATATGAAACTCATGCATTAAAGATTAGATATCACATAGGTGTGTTTTTCTGTAAACAAGTCAAACCGAACTGTAACATTAAGAAGCATTTGTTTCTTTTAATCTTGTATTTTTTGTAACTTTTTTATCATGTTGCATTTCTAACAGTATTACAAAAAAATGTAATTAGTAAAATAAGGAAATATAAACCTGTGAACATTAGGCCTCGACCACTTCCCACTTTAATTAGATTATAACAGTCAATAAAACAAGATAAACACTGATGCAACCGAGAAGAATGTACGTCATTTCCATCGTCTAAAAATGTTCTTTTTAAAATAAAAAGATGAAAGACAGACAGACAGACAGACAGTCTCACCCTCCTGTAAACCGTCCACGGCCTGCAAACAAATGATGTCTCCTTTATGGAAGCTGAGCAGAGCTCTGTCCTGAGTAATGTAGTTCCTCTCAGCCACTACATACAACGAGTCCTGCAAAGAGACCAATAGAGGGGTGAGCGAGAGAGAGAGAGAGAGAGAGAATAGGTGATGGTTCTCATTCTTACCTTCTTGAGCTTTGAGATGAACAGATCCACCATGTGCTTGATCTGAGGCGTTTTAGCTGAGAACAGAATCAGCTTCTCGTTTACTAAATTAAACTCCAGCATGTTGGGAGACGGGATAGTCACAAATAAAATGTCTGTGTATCTGTTAAAAAAAAAAATAAATAAAATTTTATATATATATATATATATATATTTTTTTTTTTTTTTTTTTCCCCAGTATATTTAAGTTGATTTGGATGAAGGTGTCTGCTAAATGCAAATGGAGAACATGTTAATCTACATACCATCATACACAGTATATAGATGTGGGTCATGTGGGCCGAGATGATGACTGACTGGGACGTGGCCTTTGGCTCTTTACCAAACATGGTTAGCATGTTCTCCTCAGTCGATCTGGGTGGAGTCTCCATGTTTTCTTCGCATTCGTGTGGGTTTTCTCTGGGTTCTCCGGTGTCCTCCCACAGTCCAGAAACATGGCTTTAAGCTAAATTGGCTGCTCTAAATTGCCCCTTTGTAGTGTGTGTGAGTGTGTGCCCATGGATGGATTGGCGCCCTCTTCTGGGTATATCGTGTATCTGCCCAAAAACATTATATATATATATATATATATATATATATATATATATATATATATATATATATATATATATAGAGTGTGTGTGTGTCCAAAACATTCTCCCCTGTATGGGCATGGGGACCACCCCACAACCCTCATAGAGAATTAGGCAGAAGATAATGAATGAACTAAAAAAATCAGTGACTATAAACCCGAGCCACCATTTAGAACGTCTGCATGATGTGACGGACCTGTAGAACCTCAGCACCTGGAAGTAATCTGGCGCGTTGGTGCTGCTCAGTACCGTCTTCAGGAGCTTGATCCCAGAGTGGGACGCAGCCAGAACCTGGACTCCAGTACCCACGCTGCCCTGGGACATAGGACAGTCAAAGCATGTGGCATGAGACGCCACCAGAGACGAAACACGAGCGGAACGTTTTACAAAAATGGACTTTCTTCACAGTCAACACACTCCGCATGTGTTCCTCTGAGCTCACCGACGCTGGGAAGAGCCTTGAAAAATAAATCTCCCATGATTCTCTGGCAGCCGAGATGACTGCCTTCTTGACGTTGTCGTCCTGAAGGTCTGCGTTCTGTCCGATGTCGTGCTGCTCTGTTCCCAACAGACAAACCCAGAACTTTCATTCGTACAGAAGATCAAACCTGGGGACCTGGAAACCTGAAGTCCACTTACTGAGCAGCGTCTTCATTCGGAGTCTCTCCTCTGTAGTGAGACGGACGCAAGCGTCGGAGAACGTGTCATTAACGATCTGTGAGTCAAAAAGTGAGAACCGTGGATCATCCAACACTGAGACATCAAACAGAATGCATTCATTTATTCATCCATTATCTTCCGCTTTATCCTCTACTAGGGTCGTGGGGGGTTCCCCATGCCCATCCAGGGGAGAACGTCCCGAGCGCAGGGCGGATACACCTAGGACAGGGGGGCAATCTATCACTGAGCACACACTCACTTACAGACAAACATAAATAGGTGCAATTTACAGCAGCCAATTCACCTTGAGTCCATATTTTTGGACTGTGGGAGAACACCGGAGAACCCGGAGAAAACCCATGCGGACATGAGGAGAACATGGACACTCCACTAAACGTAATAACCACTACACCACCATTAGTTAGTGTTATTATTATTATTATTATTATTATTATTATTAATAATACATGTTGGCATGTTCTCCTCTCAGTGCTAGGGATTCCCGGTCGAATCCCAATCTGGGTGGAGTTTCCATGTTCTCCCCGTGTCCGCGTGGGTTTCCTCCGGGTTCTCCGGTTTCCTCCCACAGTCCAAAAACATGGATCAAGGTCAATTGAATTCTGCAAATTTCCCCATATAGAGTGTGTCTGTGTGAGTCAGTGGGTACCCAGCGATAGCCCCCCTGTCCTGGGTGTATGTGCCCAGCGCCCGAAATTTTCTCCCCTGGATGAGCATGGGGAACCGAAGGTTGTACACGAAGGTGTGTGTGTGTATCTAACAATAGGAGGCGGTATTATTGTTACCTGTTTAAATATTAAATCCAGTATGAGAGGATGATTCCAGTTGTCATTTGGGTAAAACACCTAAAAACAATAGATTTTAATGTTGATGCCACGCCCCTCTGAAACATGATGTGCTGTATTGTCATGACAGACAGACATTTGATTGGTTAATGCTCTAATGCATCACTAACATTTGTACGAGGTCAGGACTCCCTGTACTATAAACACTATACAATTTACTATAATTTAGCTTTAAACTGACCCCCTGGTTAATTCACTGATTAATGTTGGAATGAGACGAGAACACACCTCCTTCCTGAGGTAGATCTTCCACGGCACGTTGGTGTATGTGTAGTGCTCGTCTGTGCTGCTGACGTGAAGCGACGTTTGAATGGCTTCTGATTCGACGGGCAGGTCTCTGCAGACTGCGGGCAGACGCGAAGCAGCTGAACACCGAAAACTAACCAATCACGCGTCAGATACCGGAGTTAAACGATTTCAACACTGTAGACACCTGATCTGTATGTGCTGACTGAGCAACTTATTATAGGAGGTCCTAGAGTTCTTTATGATGCAGCTGGTCTGATGCTCATACCTGCTGAAGGTCTTTTTAACGGCGGGACAGGAGCCTTCTTCTTGGTGCTCTTGGTTTGGGCGAGATCCGGTTCTCTAAGCCCCGTTCCGGGAGTTGGAGCTCTTCTCTGCAGACGTGCACACAGATTAGGTTTAATAATAAAAGATGGAGCTTTATTCCATCAGAGAGGCTGCTGCTCAGGAGGAGACTTCCTGTCTGGCTTCATCTTTGAGGATTAAAGAATTTGTAATGTTGACATTTCACGATCCGGCCGGAACGTTTAGTCTAATCATAAAGCACAGCGATTCTCAACTGGTGCTTGGGAAAAAAAAATGTAATAAAATAAAAACCATAATGATGTAGCATATTTAATGTTACATAATAACAAACACAATTAATGCTCATCTAATTATGTACTTATGTGTCTCTTATCTTGAAATAAACAAAAAACTGAGAAATGAAAAAATGTGATGCGAAAAGCATTCTTGTTGCCATGGTAACCACCATTCGTTTGCCGGTTACACTTGCAAATGGAAGATGACGAAAAAGGAAACAGACCTGTGGTGGAGGAGGGATGTCCATCTGAGTCTTTAAAATGTGGATGGCTTCATCGTGTGGATTTGATCTTTTCACAAAAACCTTGACTTCTTTTCTGTAATGCAAATGTAAAATTATATATAATATATTATAATCTAAAAAAAGAGAAACTTTTAATTCCAACACAGCCTTTTAATGATATGATGAACAACATGATATAAAGTTCTTAATATTGATGCCCTGGTGATGATGATGATGATGATGATGATGAGTTCTATGACGAAGTGATTTTTGTGACATCATTTTAAACGATGTATGAGACGTATCTAAAAACTTTTTGAACCTGTTTTTTATGCTTAGATGTGACAAACACACCGACCTTTTGTGGTCCGGTAGCGGTGGCTCGGACGGGGTCTGATATTGTCTGATGATGTCTTTGATGTTGTGACTGGGAACGATATGCTCAGAGTTAGACACCGAGTATTTCACCACGTCTGTAGCAGCAGCAGGAGTTGAGCGCATGGGACCGGTCACCGCAACCGGAGCTGAAAAAGACAGAATAAAGTAAACAGTCTGTGGTTTAAACCGCAAAACACACCACCACCCTCAGTGCAGAGCTGAGAATCATCCACCACCCAGATCATCCACTCTGTTGTGATTAATTAGAGTCCTGATCTGTCAGAAAGCATGTGACGAGTTAAAGACATTTAATAATTGGGACTTCTCGCCGGTGAACTCGAGACGTACCGTGTTTTTTGGCCGGCTTCTTATCTAATGTGACTTTTGCTGCAGGAGCAGCTGAGGTTTTCCCAAAACCACGAGCGCTGTTCTGAAAACAGAGACAGAACAAGCTTAACAAATACTAAATAATAACAAATTTATTTATTAATTCATCTCATTATCTTCTGGGTCATCATCTGTTAGGGTTGCCCATCCAGCGGAGAACGTTTCGGGCGCTGGGCAGATACACCCAGGACAGGGGGGGGGGGGTGGCGATCTATCACTGAGAACACTCACTCACACCGACACACTCTCTATGGGGCATTTTGGAGAATTCAATTGACCTTGATCCATGTTTTTGGACTGTGGGAGGAAACCGGAGAACCCGGAAGAAACCCACGTGGACACGGGGAGAACGTGGAAACTCCACCCAGATTGGGATTCAACCGGGAATCCCTAGTGCTGAGAGGAGAACATGCTAAACACTAAGCCACCATGCCGATAAGGCGGAACATTTATCTGCTAATTAGGGATTCATTATATTTCAGGTAGACATGATCAAAGATTCCTTATTCAGTCTTAATTGTGATTTAAGTGCCAACTGTGGGAGGAAACCGGAGAACCCGGAGAAAACCCACGCGGACACGGGGAGAACATGGAAACTCCACCCAGATTGGGATTCGAACCGGGAATCCCCAGTGCTGAGAGGAGAACATGCTAAACACTAAGCCACGGTGCCGCCCGGATTCGTATCATATTAATATAAATGACCAAGAATTTAAATAAATATATTTGTATCTCACATTTTCTACTAAGCATCAAAGTGATGACCTCACCTGCTCCACTGGGTTCCTCGCCGAATCATCCCGGTGCTGCTGATGGTTCGAGGCGGGGGAGTTGAAGTAGGGGGTCGGCGCTGGGTTGGCGGTGTATGATGATGGCGTGAAATGGGCGTAGGGGCTCGGTGGAAAGCTGGAGTAGATGCCAGTGTTCATGTTTGAGTATGGACTGGAGGGGGGGAGTGCGTAGGAAGAGGGCGGAGGGCTCGTCGGTGGGCTGGAAATGGGGCTGGCCATCATGGCCATGGCCTGCATGGTCATCTGCTGAGCCTGAGTTTAGAACCAACAGACGAGTTCATTCATCAGCTTATAGTTCGAATGAAATGATCCCTGATTATTAAATCCTGACTCTTAATGTTTCCGTACCATCAGAACGGCTTGTTGGTTGATCATCGCTTGTTGCTGTGGATCTGAGAAACACGATGCTCTGTTAAAATACCAAACTCTACACGTTTGCACCGGTGGTGGTGTGTCGAAGGAGTTGTGATACCTGGTGTGGGGGGCACACTGGACACAGCGGGCACAGTGGGGATGACGGGCAGTGATGGCAGCACCCTCACAGCTGCACACACATCAGAGAAGATCCTGAACCTTACAGTCATTCTGAGAGATAACAGGGCCTTCCCCAAATCAAACCGCTGCACAGGGACTTGAGAGACTAAATAAAACTTATAAATAAATAATGGCAGCACGGTGGCTTAGTGGTTAAGCACTAAGCGCTCCTCTCAGCGCTAGGGATTCCCAATTCAAATCCCAATCTGGGTGGAGTTTCCATGTTCTCCCCGTGTCTGCGTGGGTTTCCTCCGGGTTCTCCGGTTTCCTCCCACAGTCCAAAAACATGGATCAAGGTCAATTGAGTTCTCCAAAATTGCCCCATAGTGAGTGTGAGTGAGAGTGTGCCCAGTGATGGATTGGCACCCGAAACGTTCTCCCCTGGATGGGCATAGGGACCCCCCCCCCCCTTGCGAACCTGGAAGCGGAATTAAATCATTAAAATCTAAGCAGGGCGTCCACCTCACTCCACAGGGCATGTCTGTCTGCAGAGCCCACACTTCAGGGTCGGCTTCTTTATTTTAGCTTTATAATACAGCTTCTTAAATCTGATTGGCTGAGCCCTTTGTCCAGCCGTGACATCATCGAACATAACACACAATAACTTTACATTCGTATCAATGCGTGATATACAATACATTATTTTAAATCATGAAATACAGATTAAAATAAACAGGATTAAACCTGTTACGACTGTTGGCTATAAACGGTATTCTGTCATTTGTCCACTAGAGGGCAGTGTTTGTTCGTCAGTGAAACCGGAATCCTATTCTGATCTGCGGTCGTTTTTAAAACGGGACTAGATTACGTCGCGGAAGAACAGATTATTAACGCTTTTGCTTTCAGTAAACGCGTTTATGAATTAAACTTTGTTTTTTTTTATTATAGTGAGTTTGTAAAGCGTTTCATTAAAGCAATAAGACACTCGAGGTTGCGTATTTTTGTGAATAAATAACAGAATAGAGCTGTAACTTTACTCCGCTTCGCAACGGGACTAATAACACCTCATTATGTGAATTATTAATAATATAATGCCACGCCCCCTCGTATCGTATTGCTTTATTACAGATTACAATCCCCTGGAGATTAGCGTTTTTAAAGTCTAATTCACTGTCAAAGTCTTAAAAACTGAATTCACTTTGAAGAGGCATGACTATCCAATGCACCACTTAAACAGGATTGGCAGATTAGATTGGATTAGATTAGATCAGAGAGATTAGAACAGGTGTACAGGTCTTGTAAAGTGTTTTAGGCAGAAAATGATATGGTAAATGTTGGAAACATAGAAATAACAGCTTCATATAAACACGGTGGCTGTTGGAGATGCAGGTGGAGGTCTGTGGATGGTGTTGTACCTCCTGGAGGCAGAGCTGCTGAATTAGGAGCTCTGAGTGGAGGTCCATCAGCCCCACCTGCACCAACTCCTCCTCTCCCCTTCATTCTTCTGGACAGATCAGACACATTCATAGCCTGTAGAGAGTGAGACGGGACGGGTAACAGAGGGAGGCACACAGAGGTATGGGGGTGGGGGGGGGTTAGGTGGGGCATCTGAGAACTTCAAGGTCTTTAGATTAGGTATAATGTGGTAATGTGCTTCTGCTGAACATCTATATTCGACTCTCTCAGCGTCGTAACCCCCCCCCCCCCCACGCGGTTTGACGTGTTAATGGTAATGGGTCTGGTACCTCGGTCCCGTCTGACAGAACGGGATCAAACAGGCTGTCGACATAGCCATCCATTCCCCTCTGAGCGCCAGCACCGGACCGGTCTGAACCTGTTAGACAGACAATATTATAAAAA
>JAFMOC010000564.1:17500-80000 GCA_019802505.1 Corydoras sp. C115 | reverse complement strand
CACTCACACAGACACACTCTATATGGGGCAATTTGGAGAATTCAATTGACTTGATCCATGTTTTTGGACTGTGGGAGGAAACCAGAGAACCCGGAGGAAACCCACACGGACACGGGGAGAACATGGAAACTCCACCCAGATGGGGATTCGAAGCGGGAATCCCTAGTGCTGAGAGGAGAACATGCTAACTACTAAGCCACCGTGCCGCCCCAATAAAAAAAATAACAAACATTAATAAACCAATTAAACTACAATGTTTATACAACATCAATCAAATTATGTTTTTAAAACATAAACCTGCTGATGAAACGTAATGAGAGCTTCATCCCTCATAATACAGCCAGCTGGGCAATTAAGTAATGCATAGGGAGAACATGCAAACTCCACACAGAAATGACCTTTGTTCAGCCCCAAAAGGAATCAGACCAAGGACCGTGTGTGTGTGTGTGTGTGTGTGTGTGTGTGTGTGTGTGTAAGAGGGAGAGACCGTTCCATCTTGTCCAGCAGTTCCTGTAGAGAGTGCTGGAACTTGGCAGCTACAGTTGAGGGTTGATATCGTCGGGTGACGGCACTGTCCCTCCTCGTTCCTGCTTTCTGCTGATTTAAGTCTTCACTGTACTTCAGAAAGAGATTGGACACCATCTAAACACACACACACACACACACACACACACACACACACAGTGTACATGCGCAGTTAAGCTTCAGAGACTTATTCTATAATATAAAGTCTAATAACCCGGTTACACCTCCAGTATAATGACAGGTCGCAGTCGTAGGCTTGTGGTTAAGGAACCAACTTTGTGACCCAAAGGTCCCCGGTTCGAGTCCCGGTCCCACCAAAGAACTCTGCCCATCCAGGGGAGAACGTTTATGCCCATCCAGGGGAGAACGTTTCGGGCGCTGGGCAGATACACCAAGGACAGGGTGCCAATCTATCACTGGGCACACACCAACTTACTCACACACACACTCCATATGGAGCAATTTGGAGAATTCAATTGACCTTGATCCATGTTTTTGGACTGTGGGAGGAAACCCGGGAACCCGGAGGAAACCCACGCGGACACGGGGAGAACATGGAAACTCCACCAGAATTGGGATTTGAACCGGGAATCCCCAGCACTGAGAGGAGAACATGCCAACCACTAATCCACCATGCCACCCTTGTAGAAATTATTGTTTATCATTATTATTATTATATTATTATATTATTATTATTATAATTATATAACTGTCATATAAAACAGCTTTATTAGCTGTTTAATCTATACATGTATTGATACATCTGTCAGACAGGATGTCAGAGGTGACCGTGAGCCCCTGTCTGATCTCAGAACTGATTGAACAACAGTGAGTTTGTGAAGATGGTGAATTAGGAGCTCGTTCTTCTGTGTACTGTGTGTGTGTGTGTACTGTGTGTGTGTGTGTGTGTGTGTACAGTATGTTTGTGTGTGTATTTGCAGAGTTCGTACCTGATTGTGACTCTGAATGAACAATTCCAGAACTTCCTGTCGAACCTGATCATAATTCTTATCCAGAAACTTGTGAACCTGTGAAGCAGTGGACCTCTGATTTAATAAAGGACACACGTAAATACACTGAACACGCAAAGTTCAGCGTCTCAGATATCTTAGGAACAATCAGGACAGACAGGAGAGGTGTGTGATGTACGTCCTGCCCCGTTGCTCGTACTGAAGGCGCCGGGTCACTTCACCTGATACGTCACTCTGCCGGCGTAATGCTTGACCGTGAACTCCGGCAGCGGCATTTTTGGCCTGGAATAGAGAGGGTTCTCACCGTGGTGATAGTGGCACTTCTGTAGAAACGTGTGGTCCGTGGCCTTTGACACACAGAGCGAAGGAGGACGGAGTATTGAATAGTTTTCATGAGGCAGCTTTTTAAAAGATTTTTATTATAAACCCATGATGTGAGAGCTCAGGGGTTCATCACCTGAGGAAAGCTGCTCTGGTCATCCAGAATGCGGAGTATCCCATGAGGCTTTGCAGCGATGAGGTCCATGCAGGCTTTGTTGTCGCTGAAGATCAGCTCCTTCCAGCCGATCTGCTCGCGCAGGTACTCCTCCTGTAGAGACGTCCAGAACGGGACGGAACTGTGATTACAGGTCTCCTTAGACTTAGACTAAGATAACCTTTATTGTCATTCATTGTACACTTAGTGCACAAGTATAATAGTATAAATAGTATAATAGTATAAATAGTATAATAGTATAAATAGTATAATAGTATGTTTGCAAGTATAAAAAAGTAGTGACATTCTTGTACATGTTTAGAAACATGGGTATAAAGTATACAAAAAAAAAAATAGGGGCGGCACGGTGGCTTAGTGTTCAGCACGTTCGCTTCTCAGCGCTAGGGATTCCCGGTTCGAATCCCCATCTGGGTGGAGTTTCCATGTTCTCCCCGTGTCTGCGTGGGTTTCCTCTGGGTTCTCCGGTTTCCTCCCACAGTCCAAAAACATGGATCAAGTCAATTGAATTCTCAAAAAATTACCCCATATAGAGTGTGTCTGTGTGAAGTGTGTGCCCAATTGTCCTGGGTGTATCTGCCCAGCGCCCGAAATCCCCTGGACCATGGGGAACCCCACCGCGACCCTAATATGGATAAAGCGGGAGATAATGAGTGTATATATATATATATATACGTATATCTAGCATCATAGGCTGAAAAATGAGTGTGGTGATTAGTGAAATGAGTGATTTGTAAAGGATTAAAATAAAAATTAAGTGGACAGGTATATATAACTGTATAAATATATTATATAAATTATATATTTATATAGCGGCACGGTGGCTTAGTGTTTAGCACGTTCTCCTCTCAGCACTAGGGATTCCCGGTTCGAATCCCTATCTGGGTGGAGTTTCCATGTTCTCCCCATGTCTGCGTGGGTTTCCTACGGGTTCTCCGGTTTCCTCCCACAGTCCAAAAACATGGATCAAGTCAATTGACTTCTCCAAATTGCCCCATATAGAGTGTGAGTGAGTGTGTGCCCAGCGATAGGTTGGCGCCCTGTCCTGGGTGTGTCTGCCCAGCGCCCGAAATGTTCTCCCCTGGAAGGACATGGGGACCCCCCCCCCCCCCCCGCGACCCTAATAGAGGATAAAGTGGAAGATAATGAATGAATGAATATATTAATATATAAATTTAGCAGACAGTAAAATATAAATTACAGACCTATATAATTAAATTATGTATAAAAACTATATATATAAATTACAATATATAATTTAGAATTTATAGCAGACAATATATAAACAGTAGCCGAGAGATATATAAATTGTAGCAGAGAAGTCGCATGGATAAAGAATAGGTAAAAAGACCGGAGGTGTTTGAAATTGCACATAAACAAAATTTTAAGTGATAAATTTTAAGTGATAAATTTTAAGTGATAAATTTTAAGTGATAAATTGTGCACAAATGTGAATTTTTAAATCGTCCCAAGTGATTAAGAATTTAACAGTCTAATGACATGGGTGGGGGGGGGGTGTGCTGAGCTCTGTGCTGATATTCGAACCTCACCTGCTCCTGCTTCAGAATGATCCTTGTGAAGAAGTACTGCAGGCTCTCGTTGGCGTAGTTTATGCAGAGCTGCTCGAAACTGTTCAACATTAACTCCTTAAAAAAAAAAGCAAAACGACAAACAGCAGCGCAGTCAGCATCCCACCGCCGTCTGACCTCCTGAACTGAGGGCACGTACCTCAAACCCATATATATCCAGTATAGATATGGACAGGGCGTCGTTCCGGGGGTACACACGGGCGTTGATCCTCTCCGTTAACCAATGAAACAGCAGGGAGTAAAGGACCTTTGCAACAGCATCTCTATAAAAACACATTAAACCATTATATGTCAGATCGTTAAAAAAAAAACTAAAAATAATAGACATTCATTATTCATAAGAACGAGGGCCTTCCCCAAACTGTTCTCACAAATTTGAAAGCATACAGTCTAAGTGCATGGATTTTAAACCCTTGGGGCAAAAGGACTGAACGACACTCCTGGGTTGAGTGATCATGAGGCCTGTTGATGCATATTTACCTCGCATCCACAGCGCCCTCTACTGTCAGAGGAGTGTAGATTTTCTCCTTCATCGCCTCCTGTCGAAAAGATATTTCATTATAAGAATTATTTAAAGTCAAAATCTATTTAATTTATTATTATTATCAAATATGACTTCAAACCTGAACCTCTGTGTTCAGGTGACATCAGTAGCAACCTCTCTCACACACACACACACACACACACACGCAATTACAAGCACAGTGTGGAACTGATAGTGTCAGCTGATAGTTGATTCAGCCTGATAGAGGCGTAAGCTCAAACCCGTGACCTCTGGATAGCAGAGCGTAATTTATTAAATAAGCAAGATGCTCAGCATGGCGCATGCGAACATAGCCAGCGGTGAGATGGGCATCATGAAACATTCAGAGACGCCCGGAGAAAGTTTAGTCGTCTTTAATTGTACAGAAAGGAGCCGTGACATCATCATAAACTGCAGAACATTCAGAGCTCTCAAGAACTCCACAAAAGAAACATTCATTCATTCATTCATTATCTTCCGCTTTATCCTCTATTAGGGTTGCGGAGGGGGGGGGTTCCCCACGCGGACACGGGGAGAACATGGAAACTCCACCCAGATGGGGATTCGAACCGGGAACCCCTAGCGCTGAGAGGCGAACATGCTAAACCACTAAGCCACCATGCCGCCCCAAAAGAAACATATTTTATTTATCATTTTTAATTGCATTTTATTAAATATCACAGGGCGGCACGGTGGCTTAGTGGTTAGCACGTTCTCCTCTCAGCGCTAGGGATTCCCGGTTCGAATCCCCATCTGGGTGGAGTTTCCATGTTCTCCCCGTGTCTGCGTGGGTTTCCTCCGGGTTCTCCGGTTTCCTCCCACAGTCTAAAAACATGGATCAAGTCAATTGAATTCTCAAAAATTACTCCATATAAAGTGTGTATGTGTGAGTGAGTGAGTGCCCAGCGATGGATTGGCGCCCTGTCCTGGGTCTATCTGCCCAGCGCCCGAGACATTCTCCCCTGGATGGGCATGGGGAACCCCACCGCGACCCTAATAGAGGATAAAGCGGGAGATAATGAATGAATGAATGAATGAATGAATAAATATCACAGCTGAGAGAGGAAACCCCTCTCCATGCAAACCCCCAGCAAACCCCTCTCCATGGCACAATGCTGCCACCACCATGCTTTCAGGGATGCTTAAAGGCCTCAAGCAAAATTACCCTGGCGACTGAAAATTGCTAACTACATTGAACAAATGTAATTTTTAAATGTAAACATTTGACGCTAACCGCTCCCATCCTGCAAACTAACTATAACGTGTGAAAGTTGTGTAGTAATTTTAAGCAGTTAGTGGGCGGCGCCTCCTTCAGGGGGATTCCAAAATGAGAGTCATTGTACTTCGTTGCATCCACCGTCACAGAATTTAATATTCAGTTTGTCATTCGATTCATAACCAGCTGTTTCTGGAGGCCCCAGGCCATTGCGGGGGCCCCAGGGCAACTGGTCGGTTAGCTTGCCCTGTTGCAACGGACATGTATGATGTACCATAAAAAAATTTAAACAATGTAATGTAAAAAAGAAAGGTTTTGGTAAATAGACTATTAGAAATAAAATCCACAATTTTTTTTAATTTACTATCTGCTCATGACATGGGGGCGGGGTTAAGTCCCACTGATCATGAGCACTGAACTTATTAGCGGTCACACACAGCATTACCTCACTGGATCAACTTACTGAGGATTAACACTCTGAACAAGCGCTGATCCAGTTACCGACGCCGCGCAACACAAAACCAGCTTTAATTAAGTTTATGTGTTGGAACCTGATTAAACACACGATTCTCCGGTATCAGCTGTAACCTCCGTTATTTCTCGCTCATCTGTGTCATTGTCTTTGCTGATTAGAGGTGGTAACGAAGTAGGCGTAGTTAGGAGGTTTTTTTTAGGTACCTGTACTTTACTCGAGTATTTCTGTCTCTTTATACATTATTAACAATAACACACAATGCTGAGTGCTTCACATTTGTATCAGTGTGGGATATACAATACGTTATTTTTACTATGTTTTTTTTAATAAACCTGGTTCTGAAATCTGGCTACTCGATGGCAGTATTTGATTGTTGGAGAAACCCACCCCTCACTTTCACTCACTACATAAAGTACTCTAAATAAACATACATGTTACTATTTAAAATAAATTTAATTATAGGTCGATTTTATCTTGTTTTAATCTTCTTCATATTTTGGGTTTTATGGCGGGTGGCAGACCAACTGACGGCTTATAATGAGATTATACTGAGAGACTGAGCGGCATGGTGGCTTAGTGATTAGTATGTTCTCCTCTCAGCACTAGGGATTCCCGGTTCAATTCCCAATATGGGTGGAGTTTCCATGTTCTCCCCATGTTCTCGTGGGTTTCCTACGGGTTCTCTGGTTTCCTCCCACAGTTCAAAAACATGGATCAAGGTCAATTGAGTTCTCCAAATTGCCCCATATAGAGTGTGTCTGTGTGAGTGAGTGTGTGCCCAGTGATAGATTGGCGCCCTGTCCTGGGTGTATCTGCCCAGCGCCCGAAACATTCTCCCCTGGATGGACATGGGGAACCCCCCCGCAACCCTAGTAGAGGATAAAGCTGAAGATAATGGATGGATGAATACTGAGAGACTGATGACAATCAGTCCTAACACTGCTGCACTTTAAGTTTACACAATATTAATACCATACTTGGTATTATATTATATTATACCATATATTGGAGTAATATTTCCAGTATTATTAGTACTTTTGCTTAAATAAGAGACTTCAGTTTTTTTGCCACCTCTATGATGTGGCAGCGGCCCATTTATACATCTGCTTATAGTCTACTTCTAAACATCCCATAACACGCACAACACATAGAATATAGAATATCTAAACTATTAAAGCCTGTATTAAATCCCCCTTCATCTGATGAGGATCTGAGTACAGTACCGTGACTCTGTAGGTGACGGCCTTCTGCAGACCTTCAGGGGAGATCTGGAGCAGTTCCGCCACCACCCGGATCTCCTGAGTACTGACGATGCCTGCCGTCTCCTGCATCTCGGTCTGAACATGAAAACATCAAACGAATGGACGAACAGACGTCAGGTTTATGATGTCGTCATGAAAATCACCTCCAGTCTGTGAAAGAAGACGTTTCCGAGGTGCAGGATGGAGGCGAGTCCTCTGAACACACTGCTCTGCTCCTCGTGGCTGAAGTGGAGAATGTCCATGGCACTGTGCAACCGCCTGAAGTCCTCACCGTCATCCTTCCCCCCGATCGCGCAGTTACCACCCTGATGGTTCGGGATGGAGATTAGATTAAGTTTAACAGCGTGTTGTAATCTGAAATACAGTAGGCTTTAGTTCATTCTTTGAATCCTGGATGTCGTTTTATTTTGACTTTCTTTAGATCGGTTCTTGTGGTTCTGTCTCGTGCTGTTTGGTCTGATGTTCCACCAAATGCAAATGTATGTGATTTTCTTCTTAATTTAACAAAATTTTGTCATTTATTTTTTCATCCATCCATTATCTTCCGCTTTCTCCTCTATTAGGGTCGCGGGGGGGGTTCCCCATGCCCATACAGGGGATGGGCAGATACACCCAGGACAGGGCGCCAATCCATCGCTGGGCACACACTCACTCACACAGACACACTCTATATGGGGCAATTTGGAGAACTCAATTGACTTGATCCATGTTTTTGGACTGTGGGAGGAAACCGGAGAACCCGGAGGAAACCCACGCGGAAACGGGGAGAACATGGAAACTTCACCCAAATGGGGATTTGAACTGGGAATCCCTAGCGCTGAGAGGCGAACGTGCTAACCACTAAGCCACCGTGCGGTCTGTCATTGATTTTTATTTGTTTAATTAATTTTAAGTAATGAAAAAAATACCAAGCCGATCAGGACAGTTACCCAAACTCGTACTCGTTTAGTTCAGGATGTGGTTCATACTGTGATTGAGACGCAAACTTTCTCTGAGTTTAGTTCAGGTTTAGGGCGGCATGGTGGCTTAGTGGTTAGCATGTTCTCCTCTCCTCGGTTCGAATCCCAGTCTGGGTGGAGTTTCCATGTTCTCCCCATGTCTGCGTGGGTTTCCTCCGGGTTCTCCGTTTTCCTCCCACAGTCCAAAAACATGGATCAAGGTCAATTGAGTTCTCCAAATTGCCCCATATAGAGTGTGTCTGTGTGAGTGAGTGTGTGCCCAGTGATAGATTGGCGCCCTGTCCTGGGTGTATCTGCCCAGCGCCTGAGACGCTCTCCCCTGGATGGGCATGGGGAACCCCCCACGATCCTAATAGAGGATAAAGCGGAAGATAATGGATGGATGGATAGTTCAGGTTATTGACGGTACCTTTCTCTGAGTTTAGTTTAGGATATGGTTCATACTGTTATTGAGACGGTACCGTTCCCCTAGCTTGATTCAGGATATGGTTCCTACTGTTATTGAGATGGTACCATTCTCTGCATTTAGTTCAGGATATGGTTTAGTCTGTAGAGGTTTTCAGTTCTGTGTGTGATTTTTGGTGACGGTGACAGGGTGATGTACTTGGTTCAGGTAATAATACGTTTCCGCCTCCTGAAGGTAGAAGGCCTGTTTCTGGTGAGCAGGAAGTCCAGCCAGCATCTCATAGAACACGTGGTAGTTCCTCTCATTCTTTGCCTACAAGCAGAAAGATAGTACCAACCCGAACCCTTCAAAAGGCTCTAAACCCAAAATGAAAACGTTCTAAGCCCGTTCTCCTACCTGAAAGACAATCCTGGACTTCTCCAGCAGATACTGTGTGGTTATGGCACCGCTGATCACGCCTCTTCATCATGCCATCAACAAAAGACATGTGAGATGCTGACATTCACCCAAACAGATCAGATCAGAGGAAAGAACTCACTCACTCCTCCAGATAGATCTCCACAAACTTCCCGAAGCGACTGGAGTTGTCGTTCCGCACCGTTTTGGCGTTTCCAAAGGATTCCAGGAGAGGAGTCGCTTCAAGGATCTGAGGAGGGATTACAGGTTCCTTTTTTAAAAACGAAGGTAATCAGAGCGACATGTTCAAGAGTCTCAGTTCAAATGATTCTTACCTCAATCTGTGTGAACGACGGCATGAAGAAAGAAAAAAACGGGGCGTTAGTTCAGTTCATAATTTCAAAGATCATCGGCCACTTTGGAGTTTAAACACTGAGTCCATCCACTGTACACTCCACACAAACACACACATCCACCTTAATGCTGCTCCACCTGAGGTCATGGTTAAGCTGTTGTTCATGGATGAGATATATTTATATTTATATAACATTAAAGGTAAACAGAGTTGTTCTCTCTGGATGAATCTGTTAGAACCTGTTGTGTGATGTTCCGTTTGTGATGGATGGCCGTCAGGTAGCGCAAGACTAGTTTTGTGGTCTCTGTTTTGCCAGATCCGCTCTCTCCACTGAAAAACGAAACAGAAACAAAACAGCATTCAGTCCTGAAGGTCAATCCATCCTTTATCTTCCACTTAATCCCATTTTACAATCAGGGGTGAGGGGTGTTTTGGGAACTGGAGAGATACACCCAGGATGGGGCGTCAATCCATCGCTGGGCACACACACACTCACTCACACAATATATAGGGGCAATTAGAGCATCCAATTAACCTTAATCCATGTTTTGGATTTTCCTGTGGGAGGAAACCAGAAATCCCAAAAACAACCGACACGGACACGAGGAGAGCATGGAAATGAAAGTCACAGTAATCAGTGTTTACTGGATAAAACTGGGTTCTCTGCTTTTCTTCCCACAATTCAAAAACATGGATTCAAGGTGAGTTGGATGCTTGAAATTGCCCCTATGTGTCTGTATGAGTGAGTGTGTGCCCAGTGATGAATTGCCCCTCCCCCCAGTGACCCTAGTAGAGGATAGAGTCACTGACTGAATGAAAAGGTTATTAATTCAGACCAACCGACCTGATAATGATGCACTGGTTCTGCTTGATGTCCATCATGGTGGTGTATGCAAAGTTAGCGATCGCAAAGAGGTGACTGTGAGAAGAAATGTGAAAAGTCAAATGTGATTAAGACAGAAGACGGCGCTCTGAGTTTGAGAACACTGTGTCGTGGAATGCCACTTTAACTCGTACAATCTTTATTCTCAAGTTACACCATCAGTTCTGTCGTTTAACATGTAACTCTCCCTGTTAGATAGACTAAGCCACAAAAGTGTCAAAATGCATGTAAACACGTCTGAAAATAGCTCAGAACAACTTTTGATATAGTTTAAATCCAGAGTAACAAGAGTGTAGTTATAATCATTCCACCATATTATTATATTACAGCTTTAAAAATGACTATAAATATTTTTTAATGTGTTTTTATTTGTGTTTTTGCTTAATTATAAAGATATGTGAAAAGTTACTGCAAGAGCTCTGACACAAAACCTACTACTAACATCAGACCTCATCTATCGGTGCCTGACATAAAAAATGCAAATAAATAAACCCCAAGTCTGAGAAATCAACCCAAAGTGGGATGACCAAAAATACACACGGGTGACTGACTTACGGTGGGTTCTCGGCTAAACTGTGACCCTCGTACTGTAGAACCACATCTGTGCCGTAGATGCGTAACAGCTTGTAGGGGTTGAGCGAGAGCAGGATGCTGCCGATATACGTCTAATGAGATCACAAAAAAAGAAAGACAAAGTCCAACAAGTTAACGTCATCTCATCGCTGGGTGTTGCTTTTACTCCTCGTGTTCTGACTCACGTAGATGAGTTCTCGTTCATAGCGGGTCTTCATGTTCATTAAAACGGCTCCCTCTGTCAGCTCCCTAATGAAAAACAAGTATAACTTGAAGGTTCCATTGTTTTTAGGAAACCATCAGTGGAAATGAAGATGTGATTAAATTATTCTGCCATTGAAACCAATAAGAGCCATGTTCTCATTAGAACACTAGGTACTTGTGTGTTCTTACTCCAGCTGTGTCATGTCCTCTGTTCCATCACTCTCTGCTTTCACCCTGTGGCTGATGGTTGGCAGACTCCTTATCGAATAGATCTGTTTACAGAACACATGGAACACAAATCCCATCAGATCCCAGACTGTTGAAGATTGATTTAAAAATACCAAACACCAAGTGGACGTTGCCAAAATGTCAGACAGAGACAATTAATTGGCCGAGGCATTTGGCATGTAATGTATTGGGGCAGTCATAGGCTTGTGTTAAGGAAGCAGCTTTGTGACCTGAAGTTGGTCTCATCAAGTACTACAGCTGAAGTGCCCTTGGGCAAGACATCTAACCCCAATTTCTCCCTAGGCGACTTTGTACAGGGTTGCCCCCAGTTCCAATGGGAACATGGTGATCTTTTCCACTCAGGCACCCCTAACAGGAGCAAGCCAGAAAAAGGGGAACCAATAAACATCACAGGGTTATGGTGTTGGGCTCTCAATCTGATGGCTCAAGGTTTCAAATCCCAAATCCACCATAACTACCACCTAGGTAACCCTTAATCCTCATCTCTCCATGGGTTCCCCAGCCATCAAGTTGGGATACTTGTAATTGGCTTTGGAAAAAAGATGGCTGCAAAAAGACTTAATGTAACATAAAGAATGAATTAAGGAGGTTGCTATGTAGACCTATTTTCAGAATGTGCTCCCTAATCACACAGATCAGTTTAGGTCAGTGGGGGAACAACCCCGAAGAGACCTGTTCATTTACAAAGACCAAATGTCTAAAGAGTAACATGAGCTCGCTTATAATCAGTCATGTAAATCTCATCTGACATTCGAGGTGGCCACTGACTCTGCAGCTAAGCCGTGCCGGAGATCGTTAGGCTTCGCCGGACCTTTTGTCGGAGAACAGAGGCAAACAGACTTCTGGCACTGGCACTTTAATGACGAACATGCAGGTACTGTAGGCTTCACCAGACATAATGAACAGAAAGGGTTTTTTACATTCAGATTCATGACCCACTACACTGAAATATTGCAGTTGGTGTAGAAACTGTACTAAAAACCCTGGACATAAAGACAATCACACCGTTAGCAATTGGTTGGCAAATGGGTTGCAATTTAAAGAACGCAACCCAAGTTGTGTAGAAAATAAGAACGTTACATATAGTGGGTCATGCATGGTTAAGGAGGGGGCTGTACATGGCTCACCTTGTCGTACCACTGGCCTAAGGGTTCGCCTTCCCGATCTGGTAACCACGGGACCCTTCCATCCAAGGACACACCAGCCGTTGGTGCAGAGATATAGTGCGTTAGGTTTTCTTCCCGGTATGTCGACCACTTGGTGAGATTGTGCACAGTTCCATGGGGTAGGACCCTCTCGGCGGCCCATACATCTTCATCTGTTAGGCCTTGCCTAGCATTCTGGGCCCAGTGCTCTTCGGGGCCTTTCCTTTGTGGCGACACCACTGCGTACTTTCCATCAGGTCCAATAATGAAGCCAGATGCCGTGACTGTGGACAGTGCAGATGGAAGCTGGTAGGAAGCCTTCTTTACATCCGGGTTCTTCAGCACATCTTTCAGCTGAGGCGACGATGGTTCAGCGAAACCCTGCATCAGAACCGATTTCTCTGGCAATCTAAACCTTGCAGTGCGAAGACTAGGATTTAATAGGGCTTTTGAAAGGTTTGGATTGACGTTATAACTTTGAGGGTCTGCGGAAATTAGAGAACCATCTGGGAGACGATATGTAGCGTTGCGAAGGTTGTCATTTTTTAAGGCATCCCTGAGGTTTGGGCTGATTGGTTTAGGAATGGGTGAAATGATTGACCCATCTGGAAGTCTATAGGAAACATTTCTGAGGTCCTCATTTTTTAGGGCTCTGGCCAAATTAGGTGGACGAACTGGATTGCGCTTAGGGTGCTGCCATCTGGGAGCCTATAGGTGGCTTTCCGAATGTTTGCATTCTGAAGTGCGTTCGACAGATTAGGAGAAGTGTCTTCACTTTGGAGCTGTGTCCTTATAATGGAACCATCTGGCAACTGATAACGGGCATTTCGCATCTGCGAATTCTGAAGTGCGTTTGCTAAAGATGGAGAGGTGGGTTTCGGCTGTCCATAGTCAGGCATGATGATGGTGCCATCGCCCAGCCTATACGATGCATTTCGGATGACCGGGTTTCGAAGTGCACTAGAGAGAGCCGGAGAAGTTGGCTCAACCGACTGTTCGGTAAAAATAACCGTCCCGTCAGGCAGTCTGTATGAGGCGTTTCGGATGTTGGCGTTGGTGAGTGCTTTTGACAAATTAGGAGATGTTGGCTGCTGCTGGTATCCAGACATAAACTTCTTGCCGGATCCATATGAAGCATTTCTGATGTTCGGATTGTGCAAGGCGTTAGCTAGGTTCGGAGAACTGGGCTGCCGCTGAGAGTCTGTGGTTATTATGGTTCCATCTGGAAGCCTGTAAGCAGCATATTTGAGGTTAGTGTTATGCAATGCATATGAAAGCTTCGGAGACATTGGGACTTGGGAACGGGGCGCCACGTTCATTACGCTGCCATCGGGAAGTCTGTATGGTGCGTTACGGATATGTGGATTCTGTAACGCATTAGTAAGGTCTGGAGAGATTCTGGGATCCACCATCTGATTCCCATGAATCAGTGTCCCGTCTCGCAAACTGTAGGTTGCACCACGGATGTAAGGGTTGTGAAGTGCCTCAGACAGAACTGGAGACTTTCCGGGATCCTGGTTCAAAACCATTCCAGGATGATGATGGGCTCTCATTTGATGTCCTAGCTGTGAGGGCTGCGATACTTTGCGTATTTGTTGGTTTTGCAAGGCGTTTGTGATTACTGGCGATCTCCTCGGGCCATATCTTGATCCTGTCCTGTGTAATTGTGCTTGATAAGAAGCATTTCGTACATTGGGATTCTGAAGGGCATTGGTGAGTAGAGGGCCAGGGCCTGGCTCCTCAATATAATCATACTCTGAGACGACCTGCGAGTACGAAGACGATGGGTGTAGAAAGGATTTGTATGAGGCATTCTGCAGATAAGGGTTTTGAATAGCATTAGACAGCATTGGAGACGCAGTGGGACTTTCTTCATACACCACTGGCATAGGAACATATGGAGGCATAGAAGGTGACATTATGGAAGCATTTTGAAGATCTGTGGTTTCTATAGAATTTGGGTGCCGTCTGATGGATGCTGGGCTGGAAGGGTGTGCCAATTCAGAAACATATGGAGTGACTGGTGTTTGCCAGACTGAGGAGTAGGTGGCTTCACGCACCTGTGGGTTCTGCAAAGCATTGGATATAAGAGGAGACACATCAGCCTCTGGGTACTGGTCTATTAAAGATGGTGGTTGTTGATATGGGCTTAGTGAGGCATTGGGAAATTGTGGTGAAGAAGATTGGTTAGGGTGGGGGGAACCAAAATATTGTTGAGGCAGTGGTGATGATGGTACAAAAGGGGAAGCAGCACGCATTGGCAACGGTGAACCATGTTTGATAGATGGGTGAGGAGACGCTGGCCTTGAAAGATGCCTAACAGACGGCTGGGGTGAGGGGGGATAGTTGTATTTCAAAGAAGGCTGTGGTGAAGAAGGCCTCTGTCGCACAGATTGTCTGGCCACCAGAGGGCGTCCACGACCAATGGGTCTTTGTGAATTTCTCGTAGGACCAGCAGTCTGTGGTGGAATGAAGTTCCCTCGCTCCCTATACGTCACCCCATCACGTTGACCAGAGAGCTGTGGGGAGGTTGGGAATTCTCGAGGCCCAACAGACCTGTTGCTTCGTACAGAGATTCTGGAAGGTGGTAAGTTTTGTTTGGGAGTACCTGGCTGACCCATTCGAATCATCGATGGCTTCACAGCGCCCATTGGAATATTTGGACGCCCCATTCTGTGCACTCTACCAGCAGGTGACCGAAATGAGGGTTGATCCCTTAAAGTGTGAGTAGATCTGTGGGATGGACTGGGAGAGGAAAGCCTATTTCCAAATGGGGAAGAAGGTAAAGGTGATTTTGGACGGCCAGCAAAACTTCTCCTTGAAGGTGTTGGCGAGGCATGGGGCATTTCAGAATCAAGCTGCTTGATGGCGCGCATGCTTGTCTGTCGAGAAATTGAAGGACTCATGTGCCTTGAAGGAGATATAGACCCTTGGAGCTTCCTTGCAGAAAACGGGTAATGACTGGCTGATGGGGAGGAGGGAGGGCTGGGTCTCCTTATTGAGGCACGAGGGGAATGTGGTGGGCTTCGCCTTCGGATAGAACCGCGAGGTGATGCAGGAGGGCTAGGAAAAGATGAGGGCACTTGTGAGGGCATGTTCCAGACCGTCGGCTGAGGGGATGGCCGAGCTTCACCAAATGAGGGCTGAGGCTGGAGATGCCGTAAAGGTACCGGCGAAGCCGCCGGACTCATCTGTCTTTGTCCAGCCGGGTAAGGAGGACTTTGGAGATTGTGGTGTATAGGTGACATTCCTCTTAGTATTGGTGATTGAGGCACCGACCTGGCTCCAATTCCGTGCATGGAGTGCTGCGAAGGTGAAGGGCTCCGCCTCATGGCATGCATGGACAGTTGTGGGGAGGCGAGGTGGCTTTGTTGCTGCATGGGTAACACCTGCTGAAATCCTTCAGCTCCTAGCATGGTGGGTACGGGACTGTGTACAGGTGAACCCATGATGTGCATGGACCTTCTGCTTGGTGTTGGTGATGGCGGAAAAGGGCCACCTTGAACGACGGGCGATATTGGTTGGGAAAGTCGAACAGAGTTCATTTGCCCCTGAGGGTTATAAGCCTGCTGGATCAACATGGCCGATGGTGTGGGAATCTGAGGTACCATGGGCTGCATCATTTCCGGTGGGTGCGGTGGTGCCGGTAATGCCACCTCTCTGAACATGTCGGGCATCATGGGTTCGTTTTCATACTGAATCTCTGACATTACATCGAAGTCGTATGGCACGGGCGAAGCGGGACGCTCCACGTTGATCCTTTCTCTTCCGAAAAGCTTCACCTGGGGCCTCGGAACTCTGAACATGTCCTCCTGAAAGGCCGTGTGGTCTACGGTCATGTCGCCAACCGCGACACCCTCTCCGACCTCGGGCATGTGATAGGCATATGGTTGGTAAGGGTTATAAGAGGACTCGAGGTATGGCATCGACCCCAATTCACTGAAATTAACATGCAAGTCATTGAGATGTGGTCCTCCTCCATATGAGTCCACCTCACCGTACGGGTTTTCATAGAATCCCTGAGGCTGGTTATAATAATCAAACTGCTCCTGCTCATAGAACTGCATCTCATCCCCATAAAGTTCAGGATTGTCCTCCATGAAGTACTGGCTCTGGTTATAGAACCCCATCCCGTCTTCATAGTACGGTTCCAGCTGCTGCTGGGCGTAATACTCCATCTCTTCTGGATAGTAAACCATCTGATCTGGTACGGCAGCATATGGATTCATGTAATCATAACCGTCGTCGTAGACACCACTGTCATCAAAACCCACCTGAGGATCATAGTAGTCTTCCTCCAGGTCGTAATACCCCTGATCCTGGTATCGCATGTCGTAATAGTCTCCATATTGAGCCTCGTAAGCGTTTGGGCGTCTGTGCGTTGACTGTCTGTTTGATGCATACCTTCCGTCGTACTGACTTTCATAATCATATCCGTCAAAGTCCTCCTCATATCCGTAATTGTGATGCCCACGGGATCCACGCCTCGATTTTCCCCGGAGTCCGCGTTCCCTCTCAGATGATCTGCGCTTCCCTTTGGTGGACAGGAACTTTTTTGTGAGCCAGTTTGTAGCCCCCGCCACCTTCCCCAGCAACCGGCTCTGGCTTTGAAAGTTCGACTCATCTCCATTTTTTCTCCCGAAGAGTCCTTTAAAGAACCCGCTCTTTTTCTCTGCCGGTTTGTTGCCCCCCAGTCTGAGCAGCATGTAGGAAGCTTTGCGCCCCGTCGGCTCGTTCTTCTCCTTCTCCTTCTCCTTCTCCTTCTTCTTTTTCTTGCTGTTCTTGAAACGCATCAGCAGCCTCGGCGCGCTCTTAAAGAACGACTTCCGTCTTTTCTTCCTCACCAGGAAATTCTTATGCTTGCCGAGTCCAAGAAACAACCTGGAGGTACTCTTGAGTCGTTTCTTTGAGCTTCCCGTTCTCCCAATTCCTCCTAATAAGGACTTGGGGGTAACGGGCGGCGGTGCCTCAGGAGGACTCTCGCCCTTGTGTTTTTTTTTCTTGGCCGCGGCGTCGGGACTGGACTTCGGTTTGTTTGATTTCTTTTTTCCTTTCCGATCATCTTCGCTCAGGTTTTCTTCATCTTCATCCTCATCCTCATCCTCCTCCTCGTCCGAGGCAGGAGCTTTGGCCTTTCCCTTTCCTTTGCCCTTCGCTGCAGTCTTTCCGTGGCCACGCTTGGGCGTGTCGTCTTCTGATTCCTCATCTTCCTCGGCGCTCAGCTCTTCCTCAATCAGCGCTGCGTCAGACTCCTCTTCAGACTCACTCACCACTTTGCCTTTCTTGTCCTTTCCCTTCTTTCCGTCTTTCCCTTTTCCTTTCGGAGGCTCCTCTTTTCCCTTTTTCTTCTCCTCCGTTCCTTTCTTTTTCTCATCTTTTCCTCCCTTTTTCTCATCTTTCCCCTTTTTCGCGTCCTCTTTGCCTTTACCTTTTTCTGGCTCCGGTGCTTTTTTGCCCGCCGACTTTGCGTCACTCTTTTTGCCTGGCATCGTGTCCTCCCTTCAGGACCATGGTACGTTTGGGCTCACGTTCCTCTGACAAACAGAACAGAACATTAGGATAGGCACCTGTAAAGATTTGTTAGGTTTAAGGACTCTCCATTTCGTCTCAGATGTCATTCATCACGCTGTTCTTACCTTAAGATGAACGCAGTCGGTGGATCCGTACGCTCTGGATTGCTGAGGTGTAAATCTGTATCCTCATTGTTCAGGGAGCTCAGCCGACCAACTCCCCCTGACTGTCTGTCCATCAACTCGTCTACATACCTTCTGTTGTCTCCTGTCTTGGGTTCAGAAAGAGAACCCGTAGAGAATAACTAGCACGCTGGGATAGGCTGCTGGTTCAGATCTGTCATCGGTGACTTCACGAAAGTTGGAATAATTCAGTGAGCAAGGAAATGTGTGTCAGTGTTCGCACTGTTGCGGAACAGTAGAAGGAGCCTTAATTTGTCAGGTCTCCTTGCCTTGATGTAACTTAACTCAGGTTTCGTTCCAGCATGAATAATGTAGACACGGAGACCTGTTACTGCACGAGTGTACACACACACACACACACACACACACACACACACACACACACACTCTCTCTCTCTCAAAGAACAAATACAGAATTAGACCAGCATACATTAATTTCCAGTACATTTAAATATCAAAAAATTATATATTACATTTATATTACAGCTCGAATGCAGAATGAATTTTACTTAAAGTTCCAATTTGATTTTTATAGAGGTTCCTGATCGCCAATTTTATCTTTATTTGATTTATTTCTATTTATTGTTACAGACGTTTCTTCAAATCTTGCTTAACCTTCACATTCTGCTCAGCTCTGGAGGCAGTGTTTCTTACATGAGGAAGCTGTGGAGCTCAAACAGATCAGTACATGTGTGCTTTTTTAAGGTTTTATTTTATTTTAAAACGATATTATCATAATAATGTTACTTCGAAGTGTTAAGGTGTTGAATTAAAGACCTTGTTGGCTAAGGATTTGTTTAAATAACAAATTTTTTGAGTTTGTAGAATTCAAATATGCAAACAATTCAATTTTTTTAATGGATAAAAAGTGAAGCACTTGAAGTCTAAGATTGCTATCATTTACATAGCCACTAGATGGCATTGTTTTTCTGTTGGCCTTTACTTATTATTAGCAGTAAATACAGTAATTATTTTTTTTATTATTATTATAATAATAATAATAATAATAATAATAATAATAATAATAATAATAATAATGATGCATGTATAGATGGGCTGGGGTGATAAAGTGTATAATATTAATAATTATATGATATAATATGTCAGTCATTAAATAAATGGTGGGTTCTTGTATTTCCTTCTTTATAAAGGTTCTCAGTTAAACCCTGACTAACAGAACCAAGTGATTCAGAAGCAGCTCTGCACCAGAATCAGTAGTCTGAGTCCCGTCCTGCCAGACTCCAGTGTCATCTTCAGACCCAGTGTGTCCGTGACGTCAGCTCGAGGAAGCCGTACAGTTGTATTACATTTGCCTTTTGGTTTCTTGGGGTTGTATTTACAAAAAGCTGCATTTAAATGTAGGTCAGAGGTCAACATGGATCCACGATGAGATAAGATTCCGTGTGTGTAAAGTTCTCCTCCAGCTCCTTCTGCATGTAAATCAATCCCATCATTAGCATGCATCATTCAGCAGCAGGAAAGGGGTTGCCATGTCACAGCTAATCATGGAAAATCCATGAGATCAGATCAGATGAGATCAGGAGAGATGTATTTACACATCATTACCCTGATTAGTGTCATGGAGCCTATCCCAGCAGTCATTAGGAGGAAGCTGTTTTTTTTTTTTTTTTTCAATTATTATTTATTTGCGAGAGACCTGTTCAGTCATGCTGCTTGGGGACATCAAACATTTTATTGCACACTCAGCATCTGGGAACAAACACACACTCCTGCTGACTTACACCCAAAAATAAAATAATCCAGCAGAAGCAAAGTCAACCCTTTTATTGCCCAGCTCTCCTTTAATAAAGTTTTCAGTATGAGGAAACCTCCTGGGGTTAATTGAAACTTTATTCATATAATAGTTAATGTAAAAGGTTCATGACACATGTGTATGTTTGTGTGTGTGTGTGTGTGTGTGTGTGTATTTTTTTAGGAGGCGTACACTTTTGACTCCCAGGGTCATAAGATGCTGTGAAGAGATGCATCTGTCTCTGTCTCTCCGGTCCCCGGTCGACATCTTCCTCTCCATCCGCGAAGGCTAGAACCTGCACTTGCCCCGCCCACTCTGCTTCACTTCCCGAGAAAAGTCTAAACAACCTGCCGGGGCGAGAACATACCCGCAGAGCTCGCAGGTGTCGTCCCCATCCGCCCCAGGTACACCTGCACCTACATCTCATCATTACTGACAATGCCCCTATAGATTAAGCTCCAGTTCCCCCTCCTCACCTGTTCCACCAAGACTGTGAGAACTGAACTTCAAACCATGTGCCGCTGTCATTAATTCTTCCTCTGACTGATTAATATATTTAATTAATACCAATATTATAATGAACAGACAAAATCTCTAATTGGTCATTTTTATTATTATAATGAGATCAGACAAGTCTGTTTCACGCTCTTTTATTTCCTTAAAAAACGGCACCAGTATCAGTCAGTACCGGTGGCGGGCCGTGCATTTCCCAATAACCTAATTATCCTAATTATAATTATCCTAATTATAATTATCCTAATTATTTGGACCAAATTCTTCCTAATTAAGGACTTACATTAAAAAGTACGATTTTAACACCATTGAAACTAAAGCTGAAAGTCAAGCTCTAATTATGTATTAAGTTTTAAGTGGGGGACGGTGGCTTAGTGGTTGGCATGTTCTTCTCGGTTCGAATGAACTTTCCATGTTCTCCCCGTGTCCGCATGGGTTTCCACCCATAGTCCATAAACATGGATTCAATGTAAATTGAATGCTCCAAATTGCCCCATATAGTGTTTGTGTGTATGTGTGAGTGTGTGAGTGAGTGTGTACCAAGCGATAGATTGTCCCCCTGTCCTGGGTGTATCTGCCCAGCGCCCGAAATGCTCTTTCCTGGATGGGCATGGGGAAACCCCTCTGCGACCCTAGTAGAGGATAAAGCTGAAGGTAATGAATAAATGAATAAATAGTTATTGACAGGTGGATAATTCAGACGGAGCATCACTGACGGCCCCGGTGTGAAATGCACGCTCCGCCACTGTTTAATTAAAAAAATACACATGTGGAAGCGGCGTAACCAGAGGAAATGCTATGAAAGGAAGTGGATGGATTATTCGGAATTATTATATAATTATTATATATTCTATTAAAATATAATATCAGCCTATGATTCAGATATTAATGTGATATTAATATGGTGTGTCCTTCCTGTGCGCCGCGTGAGTGGCAGCACGTCTCAGCAGCTTCTGCTCACGACTGAGCATTTTTCACTTTATACTTTTAATCTTTATATTTAGCTCTTTCTTTCTATACACTCTTTAATATTTTCTATATACTTTCCACTCTGTTTCTGCTGCTGAGAAATGTGAATTTCCCCATTGTGGGACAAATAAAGGTTTATCTTATCTTATCTTATCTTATCTTATATTTTTAGGCCTTTAGAGAAGAACTTGAAGGCCCTGACGGCCCACCAGACACAGAGACAGAACTAACAGTCTGATCCAAATTAGAGAAATAAAATGATGATGATGATTCCTAAGTCAGAGCTGGTGTTGTGTTCATACCTACCTCTCCTTTTTTCTCCGTCTATCCAGCGTTATGCCCTTGTCACTCCATTTTCACTGCACTGATACACTTCAGTGGCCAGACCGGCACTTGCCCCCCCACCGCTTCGCTTTCCGGTAGAGCTGAAGGAATGTGTTGGCGCGTGGCCTCCTGCTGGGGAAGACACCTGTGAAACTACGGTCCTTTAAAACCAATTTCTCCATTTTCTTAATAATGATCTTTATATCAGGGCTGCACGAGTCTTCCAGGTTCAACCTGTTCCTCTTACAGGCAGGGCTGTTTTTGGACTTCTTAATGATGCTGGTGTCCCATCTTCTCTTGGCGGGACGCTCTTTCACCCTGCTGCTCAAATCTTTAGTGTTTGATTTCTCCTTTTTCTCTGTATTGATGTTGATGGGCCCTATTTCAGTGCCGTTTGACCTCTTCATCTTATGATCAGGGCTGATGCTGCACTTTCTTCCATTGATGCTGGGAGTCAACTTTCTCTTGAGAAAATGTTTCAGGCCACTGCTGCTCGAGTCCTTAGTGCTAATTTCCTTCCCTTTCTCTGGAGTGATGGTTGTGGGCGAATCTACAATGCAGCTCCGGACCTCCGTGTTCAACCTCCTCCTCTTACGGGGAGGGCTGGGGCTGCACGTCTCAATGATGCTGGTACTCCACTGTCTCTTGGTGGGACGTATTTTTACCCTGCCGCTCCAGTTATTAGTGTTTAACCGTCCATTTTTAGCAGTGATGGTGCTGGGCTCCTCATGACTGATGCTACTTCCTGTCTCTCTTGTGACCTCACGGTTTTCGTCCTCGCCGTTTGAGTCCTTAGTTTCCAGCCCTGCGTTTTTACTGCTTATTGATGGCTCGTTATGGGGACTGCTTCTGCTGGAGCGCCCCTGTTTAGAGACTTCCTCCAGCCAATTAGCAGAAGCATTGTAGGGACCTGCTCCTGAGTCATCAAAGGCGTCATCGTCGTCAGAATCGTCGTCGGAATCGTCGTCGGAATCGTCGTCAGATTTGTCGTCGGAATCGTCATCGGAATCGTCGTTGAAATCATCGTTGAAATCGTCGTCGAAATCGTCGTCAAAATCGTCGTCGAAATCGTCGTCGAAATCGTCGTTATCGGTGGCATCGATGTCGTATTCATCATCGGGGTCGGCGGTGGCATCGAAGTCGTTGTCATCATCATTATTAGTGGAGAAACCACTATCAGGTTCCACTTCCACGGCAGCAGCAAGGACCTGCTTTCCATCCTGTTCCTGATCTCCAGCAGCTGCTTCCGGCAAAGCGCCTCGGTGGACACATGGCGCATCAGGGCCACGCACTAAAGAGAGAAAAGACAAGGAAAAGGTTTTATAAATGACGTATCAGTTAAAAATTATTAATATATTATCAAGCTGCCAACATGACCGTAGGAAGTAAACTGTGCTGTTGTGACTGAGTGTAGACAGCAGCCATACACCGGTAGTGTGTGTGTGTGTGTGTGTGTAACATGTATATATAAAAAATGTGTGAATAAAGAAGGTCTAATATATATATATATATATATATATATATATATATATATATATATATATATATATATATGTACATACATGCATACTGTCACAATGTGTATATTTACCAAAGAACCCGGAGGAAACCCACGCGGACACAGGGAGAACATCCACCATGGTTGCCACCGTGATGTGTGACATTATATAAATATATATATATATATATATATATATATATATATATATATATATATATATATATATGTGTGTGTGTGTGTGTGTGTGTGTATGTTTATATAATATGTGTATGTACATATGTACGTGTGTGTGTGTGTGTGTGTGTGTGTGTGTGTTTGAGAGATAGGGACAGTGTGGTTCAGTTTGATCTCTATATGTAAAGCTTTAATATCAAAATTAATTCATAGAAATTTAACTTGGACATTCAATTCAAATCTACATCTCAGAATTCTGATTTCGCGTCACGTCGTTTCTCAAACGATCAAAAACTGCCACCTAGTGGTCGAATTATAAAACAATTTAGACGCAGCAGCCGCAAAAGCTTTATATTAATCTGTATTTCATCATTTAAAACAGTGCATTTGTATTTCACGCATTGATACGAATGTGAAGCGCTCAGAAGTGTGTTATTGTTTCATTATTTTATATAATTAATATCATTGGAATGTAGAGTTTTTTAATGACCCCTGATGTCAATCATCGCTTTGTACAGACCTGCACACAAGTTCTGCTTCTGATTGTCTTTCATTTCACAAAAAGTTCTGCTTTCAAGATTGTTGAGTAAAACAAACATGATGTACGATCAGCGCTGCACTCTCTCTCTCTCTGTCTCTCTTTTTCTCTCTGTGTCTCTCTCTCTCTCTCTCTCTGTGTCTCTCTCTCTCTCTCTCTGTGTCTCTCTCTCTCTCTCTGTGTCTCCCTCTCTCTGTGTGTCTCTCTCTCTGTCTCTGTCTCTCTCTGTGTCTCTGTCTCTCTCTCTCTCTCTCTCTCTCTCTCTCTCTGTGTGTCTCTCTCTGTGTCTCTGTCTCTCTCTCTCTCTGTCTGATCACGGACTGTGTTCGAATCTTCTGCATTTTTGGGTCAAACTCGTTTAATCAGAATGTTCTGAGTGTTCCTCAGAGGGCTCAGCGTTAATAAACTGTATCGTGAAAATGTAAGGTTTGATTGTAAAAGCATTGTTCATAGGAAAAATAGTATTAAGTATAAAAATAGTATAGTATTGTAAAAGTATTTTATTATTTATTTATTACCTCTGAACTTGGGATGATGCAATTAATCTCGATCACAAAACGTTACAATTAAAATATATATATTTGACGCAATTTAACATCGTGATGACATTCATAAGAAATATATGTATTATGTGTTATAAATATGTATTTTTATGGTTTAGAAACATCAGGGGCTTTAGCCCAGATCCCTTATTGCCCCCCTGTCCTCTTTTTATCCCATTTTCAAACTGTTGTTGCATTCATTTAGTTTGATCATTTATTAGTTATATTGGATGAAATTAAATTACATGTGAAATATGTCTGTCAGCAGTGGAGAGCGCATTCAGTTCTAATAAATGATGGTTTTGGATGAAAAATTTTGAATAAACGAACCTGCTTCTGCAGAAAAGCATGAACCTGTTTTACGAGTCGCAGATGAGACAGTTTTATCGAGGTTTTGCTTTGAAATACCGTAACTCTGCGACAGTTTGCGCCTTCAGAAAATTCTGACGGTTTCTGAAAGCTGCTCCTTACAGCCAACATACAGTTATTACGGTAACTTACGATACTGGTGAATAAAATCTGTCTCCCTCACACACACACACACACACACACACACACACACCACACACACACAGAGCTTAGAACCACAACCAGCTGACGGTGACTCCATCGTTCGGTCCCGCTGATGGAGGAGAGTCTGCAGAGAGAGCTGCTCTCATTTATCCGGGGCTGCTGACAAAACGACGCCCCTGGGATTAAGTATAAAAATAGTTTTGCAAAAGTTTTTATTATTTATTTTTTTTATTTTTTTATTACGATTACACGTTTTTCCAATTAATCGCAATTACAAAACGTTACAATTATTCATTCATTCATTATCTCCTGCTTTATCCTCTATTAGGGTCGTGGTGGGGTTCCCCATGCCCATCCAGGGGAGAACATCTCGGGCGCTGGGCAGATAGACCCAGGACAGGGCGCCAATCCATCGCTGGGCACTCACTCACTCACACAGACACACTCTATATGGGGCAATTTTGAGAATTCAATTGACTTGATCCACGGTTTCCTCCCACAGTCCAAAAACATGGATCAAGTCAATTGAGTTCTCCAAAATTGCCCCATATAGAGTGTGTATGTGTGCCGGTCTGTGTGAGTGAGTGTGTACCCAGTGATAGATTGACGCCCTGTCCTGGGTGTATCTGCCCAGCGCCCGAAACTTTCTCCCCTGGATGGGCATGGGGAACCCCCCCGTGACCCTAATATAGGATAAAGCGGAAGATAATGAATGAATGAATGAATAACGGTATAATCGTGATTATTTCTCAGACGATAATCGCACCGTCACATTCTGTGATGTCCTTCTGACTACTGCGGACTGCAATCTATAGTGGTTCCACTAGGTGGCGGTAGAGACGCAAAGAACATGGACCGTAATCCGCAGAGAAAGTTTCCGTCGAAGTTAGCGCCAAGTTTAAAGAGTGCATTTGAACGTTATAATGTTTAGTTTCTGCGTCAGGAAGTGATTATAAACAACAAAAGGTACAAACAGCCGATCACACGGCAGCGGAAACTCTGCTTTTAATCCGTTTGTCTTCAGCAATGTAGAGACAGTAAAGTGGCTTATGCTAAGCTAACCCGGCTGCTCGGCTCCTGTGAGATTGAAGTGAGTTCGGCTCTTTAAACTTCACATATCGTGTTAATTACCACAGATTATTACGATAACGCAGGGATAGGACATAATGGCCGCGGAGATTGAGGTCATCGTGCTGAGTGACGATTCGGAGAATGAGTTCTGTGAGGCAGTCGACGCCTCCTCGGTTTTAATTGTGGAAGAAACGGACGATAATAAAGGTGGTAAGTTAAAAACACTTTATTAACTACTAGAAAAAATTCTGGGAGTTTGTTTAAATACGTCTCGTGTGGAAAAAAATCAACATTTCGTCTCTGTTCGATAAAAAAAAAAAAAAAAAAAACGTGTGTACGGATAATGGTTAACGCCATCGGACAGCTGTGCATTTGATTTGTAGTGATGTCCGGCGGACGGTGACGCTGTCGTCACCTGGTGGAGTTAGGTCAGTTTATAGATCCGTTTATCTTCACACTGTCACACTCCAAAATCCTGTAGAAAGCCCATGTATAAGAGTTGGACGACGGACTGTTACATCTGCCGGGATAGGACCAGGATAGAACGTGACGTCATCATAAATGGTACAGTGTGTACTGTGTGTGTACTTTCATGTTGGTGTAGTAAATGCACTGAGGGTCTGATAAAAAACCCAAGTAAACCCCGGGGGGCGTGGCGGAGGCTTGTGATTAAAAAGCCAGCCTTGTGACCTGAAGCCCCCGGTCCTTCGATTCCTGGTCCCACCAAGTTCTAGAGCTGAAGTGCCCTTGAAGTCCCCGGTTCGATTCCTGGTCCCACCAAGTTCTAGAGCTGAAGTGCCCTTGAAGCCCCCGGTTCGATTCCTGGTCCCACCAAGTTCTAGAGCTGAAGTGCCCTTGAAGCCCCCGGTTCGATTCCCTACTACACCAAGTACACACACTCACACACACTCTATATGGGGCAATTTGGAGAATTCAATTGACCTTGATCCATGTTTTTGATTTGTGGGAGGAAACCAGAGAACCCGGAGGAAACCCACGCGGACACGGGGAGAACATGGAAACTCCACCCAGATTAGGATTCGAACTGGGAATCGCTAGTGCTGAGAGGAGAACGTGCTAAACCACTAAGCCACCGTGCCGCCCAGGATGAGCATTAGGATCCATAAATCATCTTTAATCGATTCCTAAACGTTTTTTTTTAATCCTCACGTAGAACAGCCCGAAACGTCTGAGATACTGGATGATGACATGACCATCACGTTCTCCAGAAAAGCCAACATTCTGCCTCACGCCCGATTCGACTGCACCCTCCCGTTCAGGTACGATTCGGGGGGGGGGGGGGGTAAACGTTTGGCCTCCGTTTGTACGGACCGGCGGTTTCAATGTGCGTCTCTTTCAGCGTTAAAGAGTCCGACGAGTTGGAACCGGACGGCGTTAACATGAAGTTCTGTGAACAGTGTTTCTGTTATGTGTGCGATCAGCTGGCGTCCACTGTGAGTTCCATCTCTGTTTTCTCGTTTAACGCGCGATATACAATACATTATTTTCCAGATGTTGTTTATATACTGCATTCTGTAATTTGGCCACTAGATGGCAGTAATTGATTGCTGGAGAAAGCGTAATCCTGTCACTCAGCGATCAATGTTAACTTTAGATACCAGACTATGAACAGATTATTAACAATTTTACTTTCAATAAACGCATTTATGAATAAAACCCTGTTTTGCTTTATTATATTGTGTTTGTAAGTGTTTTATTAAAGCAAACAGACACTCGAGGTTGTGTATCATTGTGAATAAATCACGTAAAGAGGTGGAACTCTTTACTACACTACACGTCAGGACTCATAACACCTCTCTATGTGATTTATTCACATTAATGCCACGCCCTCTCGCACCGTATTGCTTTGGTGTATCATCCTGTTCTTCTGTGTGCAGTGCAAATTCTGGGCAGTTCCGGGTAATTGTCATTGCAACGCTCACAAACGGAGCGTTTACTGGAAGGCGCTGAGAGACAAAAGGATCATGGGATTCCTGCACGTGCTAGGGTTCTCGTTCAGCCCCGCAGACATGGACTCGGACCTCCGCGCTGCTGGTAGGCGTGTGTGGCGTTCACGGCACGTTTAAGACTCCGTTAGAAAGCTCAATGTAAACGTGTGTGAGCTGAATGCTGCGTCTGTTCGTCGCAGAAATGGCGTTGCAGGAGTTTGCGTGCAGCCTGAATGTAAAATTTCAAGATTTCTTGGCGCTGTTGGGGCAACGCAATGTACCCCCCTGCTGCGATCACCGCCTCGCCAAGAATAAGACAACGGGGGGTCACCGGAGCAGCAACAGAAGCCCAGCTGGATGTCCGCAGTGTTACACAGAGCTGCAGAAACAGCTGCTGAATGAGTGCGTTCATTCCTCCGTTCATAACCTGCCGCAGGTGTTTATAAAGCTGACCGTAGACTCTCTCTCTCTCGCTCTCTCTCTCTCTCTCTCTCCTCTGTGTGTAGTTATGATCCTGTGAAGGGGCACGTGGCCGGGTTTCTGTATCAGGCGATGAGGGAGAGCCACAAGACCTGTTCTGTCATGCTGCTCGGTGCCATCAAACTTTTCATTCCACACTCACCATATGGGTACGAACACACACTCTTACTAACTTACGCGAAATGATAAAATAATCAAGTTCAAGTAATTTATTTATGTCGCGCTTTTTACAACAGTACATTGTCACAAAGCAGCTTTACAGAATGAAAAGCCTTTAGACCCCCAAAGAGCAAGCCGAAGCGACAGTGGCAAGAAAAAACTTTTATGTTGTTATTTAAGGAAGAAACCTTGGGAGGACCGAGATTCAGTGGGGGACTCGTCCTCCTTGAGCGGCCAGGCAGCAACAACAGTGTAGGACAGCTATGTACAGATATTAAACAAATGGAAAAACTAACAACTGGAAAACTATATGTGAGTCCATTAGGGGGCGTCCTGCAGGACCGCCTTGTCAGGTTCCATACAGTAATTCGTCAGCAGTATTCGGAATAATCCATCAAAGAGAGGTTTGTGGACCGGCGCTCCTCAGAAAAATAGTTTTTAGTATGAGACAGTTAACACTTTATTAAAATAACAGTTAATGTTAGTGGTATGGTTGTGGTAGCTCAGTGGTTCGGGTGATGGATTCTCACTCTGAAGGTTGGGAGTTTAAATCCCAGGTCTATTGAAGTTACCAATGTGGTTCCAAAGACCCTTAACACTCCAGGGATTAGGTTGCTTTGGATGTATACGTCTGCTAAATGACCAAATGTATGTTCATGATGTCTGTTTTTTATTTTAATTTTTTTTTAAAGTGTACACTCTGTCCCTGTGTCCTCTGCTGTGCTGGAACTTTTTACAAGGTAATGTCATAATCCATCCATTATCTTCCGCTTTATCCTCTATTAGGGTTGTGGGGTGGGAGGGGGGGGTTACCCATGCCCATCCAGGGGAGAACGTTTCGGGCGCTGGGCAGATACACCCAGGACAGGGGACAGGGGGGCAATCCATCACTGGGCACACACTCACTCACACAGACACACACTATATATGGGGCAATTTGGAGAACTCAATTGACCTTGATCCATGTTTTTGGACTGTGGGAGGAAACCGGAGAACCCGGAGGAAACCCACGCGGACACGGGGAGAACATGGAGACTCCACCCAGATTGGGATTCGGACGTGCTAACCACTAAGCCACCGTGCCGCCCCGGTAATGTCATAATAATTCAGCAAACATCAGTTTTTTTTTTCCTTAGGGAATAAAATAAGCAGAATTTAAAGAGTTTTTTCCTCTATTGGTTTTTCTTTGTTTCTCTTTCAGAGCGACGGTTCACCTGCAGACCTTGTTGGTCAGCGCAGCATTTCCTGCACCGTTCACTAAACAACTGCAAGATTTCTTCCAGACCCTTCCGCTCCCACTGGACTGCAGAAAGACCACGAGCAGGTGAAACGTGGACTCCAGTCAGAGATTCAGTTTTATACGTTTATTATCTACATCCCTAAATCTCTGCATGGATGAACGTCTCTGACGCTCAGTCTGTTGGCTCTGTTACAGCATCAAAGTTCTGGCGTGGAACGACCCTCTGCTTTCGGCCGTGCTGAAGGGCCAGAATGTCACGGGGGTGAAACACGTCAGGGGCAAACAGGCTGAGGCTCTTTGTGAAAGCTCAGTGGTGATTAAAGCCAGAGTTTGTGAACTCCAGCAGCAGGAGAGGTGACTTTATATTCAATGTGTCGGTGTTTACAGGACTTTTTGCTTAACAAATTGCTCACCAATTCATTAACAACCACCCAAAATGTCACGGCAACCACTGGTAATCACCTACAATAATATACTAACCACCCAGAATAATCTGATTATGATCATAATATGATCATAATTAATTAATATTATAATATTAATAATATTATTTTTCAGGACTCATCATTAATTTATCTGTGTGTACTCACGAGTCTCCTGTAATGAATTAATTATGTGATCTCACGGTGTTCCCTCTGTTCCATGTCTGCAGGTATCGAGAACTGGCTCGTTATCTTAAGCTGGTGAAAACAGATAATGGTACAGAGTGAGTCTCAGTCCTTCGTTATCGTTATAATGTGTGTTTGTGTAGAGTTGTTGTTGTTGCTCATCGTGCTGGTTGTGTTACATTTACTCTATTTTTATAAAGATTGCAGGTCCTGAGAGATGACATTCCCTTTTATCTCTGTAAGGTAGGACTCGATTTACAAATGAATGAACCCCACACACTAAAATAAATCCTGACTCAAGATAACCCATTAAAATTCCTTAGGAATATATAATAATATAAATTACAATTTTCGGCAATGTATATTATAAATTGGACAACATGGTCCAACAAACAAAAAAGGATCCCTTTTAAATGTTTTATTTTGTTTATATTAATAGTATGAATAATACTAGAATAATATGTTGATACTGTAGCAACCAACTAGAGCATCGTAGCAACAACTTCGCAGCTGCCAGTAGTAACTGCAGTGGGCAATAATAATAATAAACTGCTTATCACTTATGCATTGACAACCACCAACAATGTCATAGCAACCACCTAAGACATTAGTTATCACCCCGAAGACTTAAAAAAACTGTCTAAAATACAATGACAGCCATCTTTATATTTTATTTTTATTTTATATGACTACTTAGTATCATGTCAGGCCTTTTGAAATGACGTAGCAACCACTCCAAATTCCGTAGCAACCACTAAAATGACCCACACACACAACTCTACATTACAATAGCAGCAATGCACAAACGCACTAACATCTTGAAAAACTAAGAATCAGGACAAAGAATCATTCATGTCTTCTGATTGCAGGTCGGTGACTACACCGGGGCCGTCAACGCCATGTTCAGCACCGTGCACGGCTCCTCCGCCACCGCCACAAGACTCGGTCCATCTCAGTTTGGTGACTACTTGAAGATGTTCTTAACTGGACACGCCCCTCTAGAACCGCCACGCGATCAGAACGCGGACTCTGGTTCTCACTCTCGAGGCGGCGTCGAGAGAGATAAATTTCAGATTTCAACATGGGTTTCAATCAAAAGTGAGTACCCTATTTTCTGGACCATAAGGCGCACCGTATTATAAGGCGCGGTCTGAATTACGGGGTCTATTTCTGTATTTGTTCCACGTATAAGGCGCACCGTATTATAAGGCGCAGTCTGAATTAGGGACTCTATTTCTGTACGGTACTTATTCTGTACGGCAGCGTATTATAAGGCACTCGCTAAAACATACGATCTACAAGAAAAGTAAAGGATGCAAAACGCTGATTTATAATTGAAGTTTATTCTACTACTTAATAAAACACATTATTTTAATCACTCTTCTCCCACAAATCCATCAAAGTTCTCGTCTTCTGTGTCTGAATTAAAAAGCTGGTTCTCTATCGAGCACTCCGGTGTTCCCTCTCATCGATGTCCGAGTCCGTCTCGTCTCCGGGCGGCTGTTCAGCAATGATGCCGGCTTTCGCGAAAGCTCGGACGACGGTCACGGCAGAAACCTCAGCCCAGGCATTCACAATCCGTTTAGTAAACGTGTGTTCGCCGTCTATCATCCATCGCTCCCACGCCGCCCGCAACTTTACTTTAAACGCCCCGTTTACGCCAATGTCCAGCGGTCGGAGTTCTTTATTTAATCCTCCCGGAATGACGGCGAGCTCCCAATTAATTTTCTTCACTCGGCTTTTTTTTTTGATGTGTGGAAAAAACCACCCGGTCGCACAACAATACTTTTATAGAATTTGGAACTCAGTACACGTATAAGGCGCACGTCTGATTTCTGGGAAAATTTTAGGCTTTTTGGTGCGCCTTATAGTCCGGAAAATACGGTAAATATCGTAATGCACATTAATATTCGAATGAAATGACTGTTTAGTAAAGATGTTACGTTCCGTTAACCTCGTCTGACCTTCAGAATGCAGGGCTTCAGCGATCAGAGCATCGTTTACAGATCCGTTAGCCTTTAGCTCGTGATGCGGGTTCTACGCTGATTTGTTCTGGTGTGTTCTAGGTGTGGACCTGCTGAGAATACAGGAGGTGCTGAAGTTTGCGCTCCGCATCATGAACTGTAACATCGCCGTCTACAAAGATGTGAGGTTTTAAAGATCCCCCGCTGTTCCGTTCATCTGAAATGTGTCCCCACTGACGACTTCAACTCCGTTCTGTCTTACAGGCAGAGAGTTGGGAGATGATTCTACATTATTTTAATGGTACGGCTCTGCAAGAACCCAGTCAGGACTTTCTGATGGTAAGAGCTTGTTTTCGGACCGTCTCCTCTATTGTCCCTCAGAATAATGAGTGCAGAGTACTGACTCCAGTAATCTCAGATGTTGACAATTGCTGACATTGTACTCTGACCCTGAATTTAAGGTGTTCTCATGTCATGACTGTTTCAGAGAACCAGAGATCACACCGTGGGAATCCTCAACGAGCTCAACCAGACGTCCCGCATCCAAATCCCTGCCAGCTTTCTACATGTATGAGACTGAAGTGCATCCATCGGGGCAAATGACCTCATTATCATCAGTTTATAACTATTCAGTTTGCTGTTACTTAATTCTTTTTTTTTATATAGGAATTTCCTAACCAGGCTCTGTTGCTATTGGCAACTCAGGGGGTGGTGTGGCGCACTCTTCATTCACGTCTTCGACCCATCCTGAACGTAATCCTAACCTTTAAGGTATGTTGTTTCTAGTTGTGTGTCTGTATAATATATTAAAATATATTAATCCACAAAATTACCTAAAGCACCGTGGCCGACCATCCCGCGCACTGTGCCACAGGGGTGATGGTTCTAGGTTAATACATAAGTATAACAACTGTTACAACATGTAGTGGAACCTTCCTAACAACAAATTACTGTAGTTTTAAAAGTAGTTTTTGTGTGTGTGTGTGTGTGTGTGTGTGTGTGTGTGTGTGTTACAGTCAAATCCTTGGGCCGCTGCCTGGTTCCTCCAAAGTCTGATGGTCCAAAGTCTAAAGGTGGCCCAGGATTTGTTCTGCGTTATTGTAGAAGAGTTGCTCATGCCGAAATGTCATCTGAGGCGAGTATAAAGTCCCAACACTGCCCCCCCCCATGTCATCATGAGCATCATGTTTAGTCTGTAATTATAAAGATCAGATTTAAACCTTCAGTCTGCTCTATTCCATCTGAACCCTTTCGTTCTTTCTTTTCGTAATGCTCTGTGGTTCTTGGGTGTATTTGGTTATTATGGGTTAGTTAAGGAGATTTTTGTGAAACTCTCAGCCTCTGCCAAGAATGTACAACAGGGTCGTTCCAGAATCTGGGTTCTTGTCCAAATCCTCATAAGGTTTAATAATGCCAGTAAAAAAAAACTAAATCGTGGAGGAAAGGCGTGGGAAATGATTCTGCGTCATTATATTAACTTTAAGTTAATTTATTTATTTAGCGCTTTATACAAAATGTATTACATTATCACAAATCAGCTGTTTCGGAGTTCCGAGCCTGAACGCCAAAAAGAGCAAGTCATAATATATAATATAATATAATATAAAATACAATACAGTGAGTAAATTTATCTTAATATTTCTAAAAATACAAAATAAAAAAAAATTAAAAATTAGATTATATATCTTAGTTGACGTCTATGAAAGTTTTGTTACACGTTTTTCAAGATTTTCTGACCTGTTAAGATTACATTTTTTGCAGTGTAATATAATAAATAAGTTTATTTATGTAACACGTATTATAACAAGGCCGGCACGGTGGCTTAGTGGTTTAGCATGTTCTCCTCTCAGCCCTAGAGATTCTTGGTTCGAATCCCAATCTGGGTGGAGTTTCCATGTTCTCTCCGTGTCCACCAGGGTTTCCTTCGGGTTGTCCGGTTTCCTCCCACAGTCCAAAAAACATGGATCAAGGTCAACTGAATTCTCCAAATTGCCCCATATAGAGTGTGTCTGTGTGAGTGAGTGTGTGCCCAGCGATAGATTGGGCGTCCTGTCCTGGGTGTATCTGCCCAGCGCCCGAAACATTCTCCCCTGGACCCCCCCCCCCCCCAGTAGAGGATAAAGCGTAAGATGATGGTATTATAACTAATGAAGCAACACAAATATAAATTAAACACAAAATTGATAGATTTAGAAACTATAGTCCGTGTTTCATCAAAAAAACATGCACAAACCATAATCCAATAAAATGCCACCATCACAGGATTATTTTTTGTATCGGGTGGTTTCTGTTTTCAAAGAGATATATATTTTTTTTTATTCTGTCTTCACAGAAAACATCACCATACTTCACAGTTGTTCATCACACACTTCCTTGTTCTGTTTTTCCTGGAACCGCGCTTTGATCTGCACTCTAACGCCTATCCCATCAACGAGCTGCTCGCTAAATGGAATGAGTGAGTTTCATGACCCGCAAATAAAATCTGATTATATTCTGACATTCGCACTTTTAAGTTAACGGTTAATCTTGGACCGAGAGGGGGCCTTCCCCAAACTGCTGCCACAAAGTTGGAAGCATAAAGTCGTCCAGAATTCATTTTCCTTTTATTCAACTGTGGCAAAAACTATAAGCAACACCTGAATCATGGGATTGTTGGTTTTTAACTCAATTTAAAATTTGATCATTATTTATTTTATAGTGTAATAATATCTGTAATTAATTGTAATTGTAATATTATGATAATATAATTTGGCTGGGATTAGACTCACACTGCTTGTACTCAGATAAATGTGTTTACTTGTTGAGCTTTCATTGTTGCACTTTTTAGCCACGCGAGGGTGCTGTTTAGTCGCGTACGTTAATGCCACTTAAAAATGTAATAAGGTCATAGTTTTAGATGTGATTTAAAGAACATGGACACATTCTATTGAGATTAGACACGGCTTATTTTTTTCATTTTTCATGTATTATGTTTACCCCTCGGTCTGAATTTGTCTGTCTTTAACACAGATTACAGAACCCCTGGCAGTGCAACCTGCGACTGCAGCTCAAACTCAATGTGAGTAGCTCTTAATGTTTAATATAAAGGTTTAACAGATCAAAGCAGCTGTTCTTTTAAAGATATATTAAAATAATCTTCTAATTGCATGTTTTACAACATGTTTTTAATTTTACAATAATCACAATCTGGTTACATTACACTATGTTTATAATGATGGGCTTAATGTCTAAAAAAGGACCTGTTGAGTGTTCTCAGATGTTCATTGTTGATCGGTTTGGTGATGAAGTCGTCATACATCCCTCTACAGAGCAAAGTGTGAACCTGCCTCTTTCCTCAGAATGTCGAAAAGAACTCCATGACATGGCCTTGAGTTTAGATTTGCTTTATGGGTGCAGTAACCTGGTTGCCCCTCTGCTCCTGTACACCCAAATCAAATAAAATCATCTGTAAACTAAACCACTGCTCTGTAATGCAGTTAAACAAAACCAAGCTCTAGTTTAATTTTAATATCAGATGAATATAGTTTAGTATGTTTTTTTTTGTATTTATTGGTCAGTTAACGTGCGGAGTCTGATTTTGGTTCTCGTTCTTTTCTGTAGGACTTTGTTTTATCCAAAGACAAGCGACAGATACTAAGCCTCATGTGGCAGAGGAGCAGCGTCAGCGGGAACTGGTCTTAGTGGTAAGATGAAGAAAAAGGATTTGATTTAGGGTTTTTTTTTTTTTCCCCAAAGACTGTTTGATCGGATGCTGAGTGAAAATTTGAAGACGTTGAACAGAGAACTTCTGGAAAAAAAAAGTTGGTTCCTTAAAATAAACTGGAGGCGAAACTTCAGAATGAGGTTTTAATTTAGTTGATTGATTTTTTTTTTTCCCGATCTTCATTGACGGGAAGAAAGTGGGAAATTCCACGTTCTCACAGATGAGATTCCAGACTTTGTTCTAACAGTTTTTTTTTTTGTTTTTGTTTTTTTTTACGCTGCAGTCTCATTTTTGAACAGGAATAATCAGAGGGCAGGAATGTCACGCTGCACAGGATGATATGCCGCCGATCCTCAACCAATTGCACTATGCCGTTCGAGCTGCTGGCCTAAAGAGGCGGGGCTTCGTTCAGCAGTACTGTAAACCCAAAATAAAGTGTTATTTGTTGTCATGTGCAGGCACGATATTTCAGGCAGTGTTAGGAAACATGGACTTTAATGAGCAGCAGCACCGTGTTGTGGTTGAATCGGCGGCTGTGGACACTTTGTGGGTGGAGGTGTCTGAACTCCACCGAAACGACCCCCCCAACGTGGAGCGCTGCTTTAAACCGGTTCCTTTTTTACAAGTTTGTATTGTGTTAAAACACTGCTTTAGTATTCATCTAATAAATGTTAAAGTTATTGTCGAATTGTTTTCACCCCTTAATTAATATACACACATCCCTTTAGAGAATCAGCTCTGTCTCCTCCCGCGAAGAACCTGAGATCCGTTGGGTTCTTTGGTCATGAACGATTTTAGTACAGTACTGAAACTAGTACCGGTACTGCATGACATCATTATTCTGCCGTGAACAGCTGAATAGCGCCCCCGGTGATGCTGAAGAGGGTGTACTGATACGAATGTGTTGTGTTCACGCAGACCTATTCATGGGTAAGGCTCCTGGGCATTGTCAGCAGGTCTTTTATGTGTGGATTTTGCATGTTCTCCCTATGTCCGTGTATGTATCTCAATCTGAAAACATAGGTAGATGAGTTGTTGACCTTGGACTGGCACCAGGTGTGATTGTGTGTGTAAATATGCAAGTCTGTGATGATCTGGCAATGGTTGCTGGGATAGGATTCAACACCTCCATGACCGTAATGAGGATGAGGTTCAGTTATGACGACATTAACAGTGTTGGAGGTTTTAAAATCTTTAATAAATATCACTATATTTCATAAAAACATCCGAAACCCTGTTGGTTTGGAAATCAACCACCTGAAGGTCTATCATTCAGATGTTTACTTTTTTCACAGAACATTGCAAAGTGATTGAACAGCAGCGGCAACGCCTCCTGAGTCTGAGTGAAATTCACACGGCGATCGCGCGGTCAGTAAACGAGGTCAGTTTGAGGTATTTCCACGACATCGTATCCTGTTTTCACTTCATACAGATGGGATTCGTAGTTCTATGATTACATTCTGTAGTCCATCCGTTTCTCTCGGTTACAGACTCTGTGAGTTCTCTGATGATCAGGACCGTGGACAGTGTTATTCTCTTTAGGATGGTTCTCAGTACTGCAGTGATGCGGACATGGTGGTGTCCACTCACCTTACACTCTACCACACATCCACCGTATTGCTCCACCTTTCATTTTCATTCGTTATCTCCCGCTTTATCCTCTATTAGGGTCGCGGTGGGGTTCCCCATGCCCATCCAGGGGAGAACGTTTTGGGCGCTGGGCAGATACACCCAGGACAGGGCGCCAATCCATCACTGGGCACACTCACTCACACACACACACACACACACACACACACTATATGGGGCAATTTGGAGAATTCAATTGACTTGATCCATCTTTTTGGACTGTGGGAGGAAACCGGAGAACCCGGAGGAAACCCACGCGGACACGGGGAGAACATGGAAACTCTAGCGCTGAGAGGCGAACGTGCTAAACCACTAAGCCACCGTGCCACCTTGCTCCACCTTGTGGATTGTTAATCATGCTCTTGATGATGATGATGATGGTGGTGGTGGTGGGTGGATGTTCATGGTTGGTGCTCAGTTCAGTAGTGCCACTACTCATGATCATCCACCACCCTAATAATACCTGGTCCTGATCATCAGATAATAGAGAAAATAGGACTACAGAATGTAAATGTGGAACTACAAAGTCCATCTATATAGTAGGACTATAATGAGTAGGCTTATTCATTCATTCATTATCTCCTGCTTTATCCTCTAGTAGGGTCGCGGTGGGGTTCCCCATGCCCATCCAGGGGAGAACGTTTCGGGCGCTGGGCAGATAGACCCAGGACAGGGCGCCAATCCATCGCTGGGCACACACTCACTCACACACACGCACACTCTATATGGGGCAATTTGGTAAATTCAATTGACTTGATCCATGTTTTTGGACTGTGGGAGGAAACCGGAGAACCCGGAGGAAACCCACGCAGACACGGAGAGAACATGGAAACTCCAGCCAGATGGGGATTCGAACCGGGAAGGAGAGGAGAACATGCTAAACCACTAAGCCACCGTGCCGCCGAGTAGGATTATATAATGTATAATAAGAGTAAAAGCACCAAGGTGTTCCTAATAAAGTGGCCATTAGGTGGAGGTACCTTTACAGTGTTCTATATTTATTTTAGTAAATTTGAGGCTCGTTAAGTGAGTTTACACTCAGGTCTTAATCTCAGTGGATTATAATCTGCAGCGAGGTTCAGGGTTTAAAGCTTTGATGTCGCAGTGTTCAGATCGGGTTTATTAGAGGATTAACTCGAGGGCAGCGTCGTTCCAGCGCTCCGTCTGAACGAGACTCAGAGCAGCACATGACCGGCGTGGCGGTCAGTCAGTGCACTGATCTGTCAGACCTCTGAGGGTTTGAGATTTTAGAGGGTTTATTTTTTTTGTCTTTGGGCCTCTTCAGTCCTCAGATCTCGTTCTGACTCTGATATCAGACCGAATGAGTGGATCTTTCATTCTGAATGAGGTTCAGCTGACTGTTCGTCTGAGGTGGTGGAGTCCTCGTCGTCCTGACCCTTCAGGGGGTGATTTCAGACGTTTAACTTCCTCAGATGAGGTCCCGGTCGGAGGCGACGCCTCAGATTAAGCCGCATTTTGCACGTCGAAACTTTCATTCAAGTATTTTGGTTCACGGATAAATTAGAGAGAGAATTATTTTCCGCTTTATCCCCTATTAGGGTCGTCGGGGGGGGTGTTCCCTATGCCTATCCAGGGGAGAACGTTTCGGGCAGATACACCCAGGACAGGGCGCCAATCCATCGCTGGACACACACTCACTCACACAGACACACTCTATATGGGGCAATTTGGAGAATTCAATTGACCTTGATCCATGTTTTTGGACTGTGGGAGGAAACCGGAGAACCCGGAGGAAACCCACGGGGAGAACATGGAAACTCGATTTGAACCGGGAATCCCTAGCACTGAGAGGAGAACATGCCAACCACTAAGCCACCGTGCCGCCCTATAAAATTCCATCCATCCATCCATTATCTTTATCTTCTATTAGGTTCATGCGCGCGCGGGGGGGGGGGGGGGGGTAACGTTTCGGGCGCTGGGCAAATACACCCAGGACAATCCCTAGCACTGAGAGGAGAACATGCTAAACCACTAAGCCCCTGTGCCGCCCTATAAGATTATTTTAATAAATAAATATGCCGCTCAAATCTACTGGCGTTAACTTTGTTTGTTGTCTCTGAAAGATGCTCAGTCGTTTTTAGGGCCTATCCCAGCTGCAAAGGTTCCTAGGTCATGAGCTATCATTCATAGAAACCTGTGTTGGACGCAGACAGGACGCCGCTCCGACACCTCCCTGAGAGATTTGGGGATGTCCCTGATTGACACGTGAAAGGGTTTGGACGTTCATCCCGTCATTGTCTCTATGGAGACGTGAGGACCACGTCCCGCGCTGGAGGACCAGTCGGTGGAGATGCTCCCCAGTCGGTGCTTGGTGTCCGAACTGGGTTCCTTTGATGTCAGAGTTTGAACACGCTGCAGACCTTATAGCGGAACCGCAGGACCGTGATGGGCGTCGCCGTCACGTTCAGTTTGATCAGCTCAGACAGGAAGAGAAGGATCCGCAAGTCGTCGGGGTGAACGTCGGCGAGGAGACGCTCGGCCCGCCGGTCCTCACAAGAGTGCTGAGGACCACGGGAGAACGTGAGCAGGAACGCCTTGGAGACCAGGCGGCTTATTATGGTCTGTGCAAACAGGTAGTAGGTGGTGCCATGAGTGATCTGGGGCCCCGACTCCACCAGCGGACAGAGCAGGGACCCTCGGTAGGCGGGGCATCGCAGGCTCTTCTGGTCCACGTCCAGGATGCTGAGGTAGCGGCTGTAGCGCGTCAGACCAGGCGGCAGGCCGTGGGGCGGGGCGGACGTTCTGGAGGAAGAGAACGGGATCGTTAGTGCTGCATTAGAACTTCGGGTTTGGGGACGGTCCTGTATGTACTGTCTCTGGTTCTACGTCCACATGGTGGCGCAGTGACTCCAACACACACTGACACGCCTGCACCACCATGTCACTGTCACTGCAGTACTGAGAATCATCCACCACCTTAATAACACCTGCTCCGTCCATGGTGCTCATCTTTAGGAACTACAACATCCATCTAATATGGTAAGTAGAAACAAGGAGGCGAACCTACCAAAGTGCCTACCTACCACCCATCCCTCCATCCATCCATCATCTTCTGCTTTATCCTCTACTAGGGTCGTGGATGGGGGGGTTCCCCATGCCCATCCAGGGGAGAACGTTTCGGGCGCTGGGCAGATACACCCAGGACAGGACGCCAATCTATCCCTGGACACACACACACAATCTATATGGGGCAATTGGGAGAATATAATTGACCTTGTCGAATCCCCATCTGGGTGGAGTTTCCATGTTCTCTCCGTGTCCGCGTGGGTTTCCTCCCACAGTCCAAAAACATGGATCAAGTCAATTGAGTTCTCCAAATTGCCCCATATAGAGTGTGTTTGTGTGCGTGTCTGTGTGTGAGTGTGTGCCCAGCGATAGATTGCCCCCCTGGACAGGTGTATCTGCCCAGCGCCCGAAATGTTCTCCCCTTGATGGGCATGGGGAACCCCCCCCCCACCCGTGACCCTAATAGAGGATAAATCGGAAGATAATGGATGAATTAATAAATAATTGCCCTTGATCCATGCTTTTTGGACTGTGGGAGGAAACCGGAGAACCCGGAGGAAACCCACACGGACATGGGGAGAACGTGGAAACTCCACCCAGATTGGGATTCGAACCGGGAACCCCCAGCGCTGAGAGGAGAACATGCCAACCACCAAGCCACCGTGCCGCCTGCCTACCTACCAATTACCTATCAATCGTTTAAACGGGACCCGGCGGTTTACCTGTTGAAGCCGATGAGTTTCCGTGTCAGGAGGTCGGTGAGATGCGGCGGGTTGGAGGTCCAGGCCTGGATGGCGTCGCCGCTCAGCTGAGGCGTGAAAACGCTGAGCGCCGTGACGCACCGTCGGACCGTCACCTCCTCGCTGCCCAGCACCACCAGCGTCCGGCCCGTCAGCAGACTGTACAGAGCCTGCACCGCGAACGGGAACCGCTGCAGGAACTTCAGCGCGGCCCGTCCCAGTCTGGAGCACCTGCGCCGGCTCCTGGACGAGTCCTCGTCTCCGTGGTGATCGTGGAGCCGGGGTTCCGAGACGGTGGATCCGAGGCTGTGGTAACTGGTGCAGTCTGACCGGTCGTCCTGGAAACGCTGGAGGGCCGAGGGTGGAGCGATGGTGTACAGGCCTCCGATGGAACCCGGGTCGACAAACCGACCGACGGGACTCTCAGACTCCACCGGTTCCACGACTATGGACGGGATAGGACACGCTGGTGGTTTGTCCCCAGCTACAACGGACTCCGTCCCGCCGACCTCCTCTTCCTGACTTTCGTTCTCCGTGGGTTCCTCGTTGATGGCGGATGGATACGAGGCTCTGAGGTCGTCGGGTATGATGGACTCCGTTGTGCTGAGAACCTCGATGCTGTCCTCACTGTCCTCCCGTCGCGTCGTCACCCTCCGCGGCCGGCTCTCCGCGAGGCCGTGAGGAACCGGCGCTCTCTGTGGGAGTGCTTCCGTGGTGAAGCTGCAGCTCTGGATCTTGCAGGACCTTTCTGTTCGCAGAACTTCGATACTCTCCCCACTGCTCACGCTCCCCTTCATCAGCACTGCCCCGCCCTCCTCGTCCTCAGCCGCCCCGTCTGGTGGAGATCCTGGTGGCAGCTCGCAAGCCGATTGGAGACCAAACTGGGGTTCCACCGTGGAACTGCTAGATCCCTCAAACTTGATGGGAACCATCTCCACACATGACGTGTAGGACTCCAGAGCTTCGGTCTGCAGAGGGTTGACCGCTGGATGCAGCGCCGATGAAGATGATGGTCTGGCGGCGACGTGCTTGATGTTCTCCGACACGTTCTCGAACAGAAAGTTGGTGGAACCTTGGCGACGGAGCAGATCCCGAGTGATCTGCTGAGCGAGAAGGACACTGCGACCTCCTCTGAACCTCCTCTCGGCGGAGCGCAGCTGCGCCAGCGTCTGCTGGAGGAAGTACCCGTCGCACAGCTCCTCCAGGTCCTTCAGCCGCCCGTCGAACTGCCGACACGCGCCGGATCTGACCAGCCGCGGAGTGTGGGCGCAGGCGCCCCCCTCAGGATCCGGCCAGTCCACCTCCAGGTCGGACTCCGGGGGTCGCGGCGAGTCGTCGGGGTCGTAGGGCAGGAACTCGGGATCTTTCAGCTTCCTGTTGGGGAACGAGGCAACTTGCTTTCGGAGACCTTTGTGCTCCTGAATGGCTTTCTCCAAATACGCCAACTCAGCAGATTTGTCCGCTTCCTCTTTATGACCGGAGACATCGTTTGATTTATTTCCACATTTATTTTCATCGGAAAGCTCCTTGTCCAGCCCATCCGCTCCGTCGACCTCACTCTGGTTTTCACCATCTGCCTCCCCTCCGTTGACCTCCATTGCCCGGTTCTTTAGACCCTCCCTCTTCATCTCCCTCAGCAGCACTAATCTGGTAAACTCCAGGTCCGCCAGCTTTCGGTCCAGCTCCTTGGCGAAGTTCTTCCTGTTGCCCGTCTTCAGGAACTCGGCCGCCCTCGAGAAGTCGGCCGACAGCGGGCGGAAGCAGTGCATGACCTTGTCCTCCTCGGCGGCCACGTAGGCCATGCAGAACGGCCGCACGAAGCCGCGCGCCTCCAGGTCGTACAGCGTCAGGTGGTGGACGTAGGCGTACGCGCCGCCCTGCGAGTCCCCCAGCACCACCTTCGAGTCTTCCACGAAGTTCAGCCTCGGGTGACCGTGCCCGCTCGGGCCGGCGAACACGGTCTGGTAGTCCACGGACATGATCCTGAGAGCGAAGTGGTTCAGGTCGAAGGCGCCGCCGCCGTGCGGCCGCTCCGGGATGGTGAGCAGGGGCTGAGGGCCCACCTGCTCGGAGAACTCTGAAATGAGAATGAAGTCCCTGTCCCACCCGGCCACGCGAGACGACCTCGACCACGGGTGAGCTTCCTCTAGGGCGGGATACAGAGGGACCGAGAATTCCTCTGGAAGGTCCGACTCCGGGGGGGAGTCCGAGACCTCGGCGTCAGACGTGAAAGCCAGGAGGTCAGGAGAACCGATCATGATGGCACGGGGGACCGGGTGGAACTTATCCCACTCTGTAAGTTTGCTTCTACGGGACCGTCCGTGGAACATCTGCTCATAGCTGCTGCTGTGGGGTCATCTCAAGCAATGTCACTGAAGCTGAAGAACTTGTCTTCACCCAAAAGGTCCACCAGCCACCATCTGCCTGTTCCACCTTAAAAATAGAAACGCCTCCTCCTCCTCCTGTCACCTCTGGAACCCAGCTGTCAGAGCTCCCATGGAACCCAGAGCAGAACATGTCTAATCACCATGTCCATGATGTTTAATCACCACGTCCAACACGTCCACCACGTCCAACCTTTGTTCCTGCTGTGGTGTTTGCTCAGATCTCAGAACTTGGGAAGTAAACAGCACAGCGGCTCATGACCGACGCCGGGTGATCGGGTTGCCAGGTATGTGGGGAAATCCTTCTTTAAAAGATTCCTCCTTTTCTGTTTCCTTCAGTTCCCGGTTCGAATCCCCATCTGGGTTTTCATGTTTCCATGTTCTCCCCGTGTCTGCGTGGCTTTCCTTCGGGTTCTCCGGTTTCCTTCCACAGTCCAAAAAACATGGATCAAGGTCCATTGAGTTCTCCACATTGCCCCATATAGAGTGTGTATGTGTGTGTGAGTGTGTGCCCAGCGATGGATTGGCGCCCTGTTCTGGGTGTATCTGCCCAGCGCCCGAAACGTTCTCCCCTGGATGGGCATGGGGAACCCCTCCACCCACCCCCCCACAACCCTAATAGAGGATAAAGCAGAAGATAATGAATGGATGGATGAATGTTTCCTTCAGTTCCCGGTTCGAATCCCCATCTGGGTGGAGTTTCCATGTTCTCCCCGTGTCTGCGTGGGTTTCCTCCGGGTTCTCCGGTTTCCTTCCACAGTCCAAAAAACATGTATCAAGGTCAATTGAGTTCTCCAAATTGCCCCATATAGAGTGTGTCTGTGAGTGAGTGTGTGCCCAGCGATGGATTGGCGTCCTGTCCTGCCCAGCGCCCGAGACGTTCTCCCCTGGATGGCCATTGGGACACCACCACCCCCCCCCCCCCCCCCGCAACCCTAATAGTGGATACAGTGGAAGAATGAATGAATGTTTCCTTCAGGTGGTGGATGATCCCGGCACTGCGCTGATGCTGATGTGGTGCTGATGTGATGATGTGTGTGTGATGGTGGATCAGACGCCACCACCCTCCTGCTCCACCATGAAGATGTGAAATTAGAAAGCTTGATCCTTTTTAGTGTGTAAAGGGCAGGGTGTCCATGATGCAGGACGTTTTGGGTGGTGGACTCTACCAATGTAACACACTACACACCTTCACCACCACCATGTTAATGTCACTGCAGTGCTTTTAATCATCCACCACTTGAATAATACCTGCCATCTGGGGGGGGGTCCTGGTTATCAGAGAGTTAGGTGCGGTATAAAAGTACAAATGCAGATGGACTACAATCTGTTATTATAAAAAAAAACTACAATGTGAATCCCCGTCGTGAGTTAGAAATGAAAAAAAAAAGTTATAGTGAAAAGTTGTCAGAGTTTAAAATAGCAGATCTGGCAACACGCCTTGTAATCGAAACCTGCGCTGTCGCAGCCACGTGACCGAGGTTCGCGAGGCGCGGCGTCTTCCTTCCTAACGTGGAGCGTCTGACTCAGAGGAGTCGGTTCTAAGAGTCGACCCAGTGACTCGGTCAGCGCGACGGTAAGGACCATAATAAATACTCTCAGTTTAGTCAAACAAATGTATTTATTAGATTATTTAAACTTGATACACTTCACGCGTCCCACTCGAGTTAAAATGGTTTTAATGATTAAAAATCGAGTTAAAGTGGTTTTAAACTGTAGCACCGTTTAGTATCGACCGAGAACGATTCTGGCGTGAGACATGCAATAAAAACAAAACAACTAAAAATCCAATTCATTCCCCTAAAATTAAATGTTCGTTTATTCAGAATTCACAAGAATTAAACTTTTTAGATACGTCTTTACTGTTTGCAATGCGTTTCATTGGCAATTCAGTCCCACACCGCCCTCTTGTGGACAGTGTATTTGTATTTAACGGCGTTTTTGTTGAAGATGTTATTCATTCATTCATTATCTTCCGCTTTATCCTCTATTAGGGTCGCGGTGGGGTTCCCCATGCCCATCCAGGGGAGAACGTTTAGGGCGCTGGGCAGATACACCCAGGACAGTGCGCCAATCCATCGCTGGGCACACACTCACTCACTCAAACACACTCTGTATGGGGCAATTTTGAGAATTCAATTCACCTTGATCCATGTTTTTGGACTGTGGGAGGAAACCGGAGAACCCGGAGGAAACCCACGCAGACACGGCAGACACATGGAAACTCCACCCAGATGGGGATTCGAACCGGGAACCCCTAGCACTGAGAGGAGAACATGCTAAACCACTAAGCCACCGTGCCGCCCATGAAGATGTTATTTTCTTTATAAATTTGTTTATATAGAATTCGTTCTCTTTCGGTTTTGTCCCGCGATATTCAGATGGTATGATGCTCCTTAAATCACAAACTCTTACTTTCTCCGAATGTTAAGATAAATGTTGTTATTATTATTATTATTATTATTATTATTATTATTCATTCATCCATTATCTCCCGCTTTATCCTCTATTAGGGTCGCGGTGGGGTTCCCCATGCCCATCCAGGGGAGAACGTTTCAGGTGCTGGGCAGATAGACCCAGGACAGGGCGGCAACCCATCGTTGGGCACACACTCAATTACACACAAACACACTGTATGGGGCAATTTGGAGAACTCAATTGACTTGATCCATGTTTTTGGACTGTGGGAGGAAACCGGAGAACCCGGAGGAAACCCACGCGGACACGGGGAGAACATGGAAAACTCCACCCAGATGGGGATTCGAACCGGGAATCCCTAGCGCTGAGAGGAGAACATGCTAAACCACTAAGCCACCGTGCCGCCCTCCTTTGAAGTTCAATAAGTCCCAAAATTAAACGTATCAAAGGTTTTTAAAAGAGCCGCGGCTTTATTAAAGGTGAGAGGGGTCCCAGTTCACACCGGTGTGGTTCTTCTGGACGTGACGCCTCTCGAAGGCGAGGGCGCGCACTTCGTCGCCGCGAGCGCGCTTTTCTCGCCCGCGTCCAGCTGTCCGCGGGTCGCGGAAACGCGTCTCCCGTGCGCGCCGCCGTTCTGCGCGCCGACGAGCGCACCGTGAACGCGCACCAGGGCCGGCGGCGAGGAGCGCGCGTGGGGGCGCGCCGAGGCCAGCGGGTACAGTCCGGCCTCCGGGACCTGGCGGCCGTGGCAGCGCGAGCGCAGGCTGGAGGAGCGGCGCACCTGGAGCCGGGCGCGGTGCGCGTCGATGAACAGGTGCACGGTGAGCGCGCCCACGGTCTCCGCCATGATGAACGAGAGCGCGCCGCAGTAGAAGCTCCAGCCGTACCAGTGACTCCGCTTCGACTCACTCTGATTCGGGTCGCCGGAGTTAGCCGAGATGAATACAATGATACCGATGATGTTACTCAGCCCTACACACACACACACACACACACACACACACACACACACACACACACACACACACACACACACACACACACACACACAAACACACACTTATCTTCATATATACTTTCACATTTACATTACATTTGGTCATTTATTGGACGCTTTTATCCAAAGCGACTTACAAGGTGAGCACAGGGTTCATCACAACATCCCTGGAGCAATGAGGGTTAAGGGTCTCGCTCAAGGACCCACACTGGTAACTGCAGTGGAACTGGGATTCGAACCCCCAACCTTCAGATTGATAACCCAACACCCTAACCATTCTTTATATATATATATATATATATTCATTCATTCATTATCTCCCGCTTTATCCTCTATTAGGGTCGCGGTGGGGTTCCCCATGCCCATCCAGGAGAGAACATTTTGGGCACTGGGCAGATAGACCCAGGACAGGGCGCCAGTCCATCGCTGGGCACACACTCACACACACACTCTATATGGGGCAATTTGGAGAATTCAATTGACTTGTTCCATGTTTTTGGACTGTGGGAGGAAACCGGAGAACCCGGAGGAAACCCACGCAGACACGGGGAGAACATGGAAACTCCACCCAGATTGGGGATTCGAACCGGGAATCCCCAGCGCTGAGAGGCGAACGTGCCAAACCACTAAGCCACCGTGCCGCCTATATATATATTTTTGTAGTTCAATTACAATTCGTCACTCTGTTGAGAGATGATGACAAATTTGTGTTGGTGATCTCATGACGTCATACCAGCAGAGACGAACAGGATCCCTGCGCTCAGGATGACGTTGTGATGGCTCTTGTAGAACTCGCTGGCGGCCACACACACTCCCCCGATGAACAGGAGCCCCACACTCATGATGGGGAACAGACTGGAAGCTCGGACTGCCCCTGTAACACACACACACACACACACACACACACACACACACAGAGCACAGATCAAATGTCATTGTGTGTTTTTTCCATACAGGCATCATTAATAAAGGTATTGCTTTTATATGTATGTATATCTGTGTGTGTGTATATATATAAAATCCTATATATGTAGACACCCTTCTGTTGAACAGGATCTGGTTTCATAGTTTGAGGAAACAAATTAAGGTAAAGAAGCAGAGAATATTTAATTTTTTCTGTTTTCCCAACAGTTTGAGGAAGGCCCTTTCCTGTTCCTGGCCCCCATGCACAAAGACATGAGGGAGTTGGTGGGAGGAGCTCTTGGACCCGGACGGCTGCCATGACCTCGTAGACCTCGGTCAGCGGTGAGTACTTACGAAGTAGATATTCTCCCGCGTCTTGTTCGTATTCAGCGTCCTCTGGGAAATGATCGATGTTTTTACAGACACCTGTTAATATGCCTTTAATGAAACACACACACACACACACACACACACACACAGAATCAGTTCACTGCTCTCCCTGCAACACACAATAACACACCGCCACTCAATGTCACTGCAAAGCTGAGTATGAGCCATCACCCAAATGACAGCTGCTCTGTGGAGGCCTTGTTCATACAGTATTGTGAGAACAGTTTGGGGAAGGCCCTTTTGCATAAAGCAGGATCCATTAAGACAAAGTCAGATTTGGAATCTAACAATTCCGTCTCCCACCTCTTGAGAACGTGAGTTCAGTCCTTTTACCCTTCATCGGTTTCTGACCTCACATACGCTCGTCTGAATAGACGGGTAGACATGCCCACAGATCTCCTGACGTTATATAAATCTGTCTGCCGTGACTCTGAGGATCAACCATGATGAATTAAAATCATAACTTTTATAAACAGACCAACATTTTAGGAATTTAAAATTGAAAATAATGTTCCAGGCGGAACGGTGGATTAGTGGTTGGCACGTTCTCTTCTCAGCGCTAGGGATTCCCGTTCGAATCCCCATCGGGGTGGAGTTTCCATGTTCTCCCCGTGTCCGCGTGGGTTTCCTCCGGGTTTTCTGGTTTCCTCCCACAGTCCAAATTGCCCCATATAGTGTGTGTATGTCTGTGTGTGTGAGTGAGTGTGTGCCCAGCAATAGATTGGCGTCCTGTCCTGGGTGTATCTGCTCAGGGCCCGAAACGTTCTCCCCTGGATGGGCATGGGGAACCCCCCCCCCACAACCCTAATAGAGGACAAAGCGGAAGATAATGAATGAGAAAATTAACGTTCCTAGTGATTGGAACCTGTTAATTATGTGTAATTTCATCTCAGCTGGTGATGAAAACATTTAAACACGGTAAACGCGGTGTAAACACGTGGCTTCTGCACTAAAACTATAATAATCTGACCGATGCGTTTAGTTTTAAACTGTTAGCTTCATTTGCTGCTTTAAATGCTTACGACATTTTGTTTGCGTTAGTCGAACGGATGTGGATTTTAAAGCCTGAATGCTCAGCTGCGCTTTCCATTAACGCCATTGATTGATGCTGCGAAATTTGGGTCGAGGACACAGATTCTGTGAGAACTGAAGCTCTGCATTGAGCGGCTCGTGCCGAATTGGGAAGCATGAGGGATTAAGCAGACGTTGAGGACTTTACGCTCACGTTTTGTTATAGTTCTGAATCAAATTGAGCTGCCCGTAAGTCCCATCCCTTTATTTGCTTACCCTCCATGCAACACTGGCGCCAGAGACCCGAATGCGTGAGCACCTCTTCGTTCTTGTGGCCCGTGTCGTTCTCGCCAGTGCTATCGGTTCTGCACACGCCGGGCGAGTAGAGCCAATAATCCGTTCCCACGGCGATGGTCATGAGGCTGAAGGCGGCGAAGGCCCCCGCCGTGGTGATGAGCATCTGAGCGCCCCGGTTGCAAAACCTCATGATTCTGCTCAATCGGCGATGCCGTCAACCCGTCAAGGCGTCTTCATCATGGGCTGTACGGCCCCGACTGCTCAGACGTCCAGCTCATGCGCTTCAGGAAAGTTAGGAAAGGACCTCAGGAAGCGTTAGTGTCTCCATCAGAACCGGGGGAAATCGTGCCTCCTTCCATTCGAGCCGCTGACTTACAGCCAAAAATTAAAAATCCGGTTTAATCCCGTTTATTGTTCCGAAGCTGAGGGTTGAGCTTTTTTTAGAAGGCGTTCAGGTGGCTGGTGTTCACAAAGCAGAACGTGAAGATCTAAACGGGGCGTCGCTCGCTTCCAGGTCATCTGGTTTGTGTGCTTTCAGTCGGTGAGATTCCGGTGTGAGGTCAATATCATGACGAACATGCAGCCACCACAAGAGCATCACTGTCCACACCCCCGCATGGCATGTCATGATTACATCTGAGGTCCTGCTCGTTCAGAGGGGATTCACTCATTAAGGGATTCTGATGTACTGTAATAACATTGTACACATCCATCCATTATCTCCCACTTTATCCTCTATTAGTGTTGCGGGGGGGGGTTCCCCATGCCCATCCAGGGGAGAACATTTCGGGTGCTGGCCAGTACAGGGTGCCAATCTATCACTGGGCACACACATTCACACAGACACACTCTATATGGGGCAATTTGGAGAATTCAATTGACCTTGATCCATGTTTTTGGACTGTGGGAGGAAAACGGAGAACCCGGAGGAAACCCACGCGGACACGGGGAGAACATGCAAACTCCACCCAGATCGCGATTCGAACCGGGAATCCCCAACACTGGGAGGAGAACATGCTAAACCACTAAGCCACTCTGCCGCCTGTTTGTAAACATTCATTCATTCATTCATTATCTCCCGCTTTATCCTCTATTAGGGTCGCGGGGGGGTTCCCCATGCCCATCCAGGGGAGAACGTCTCGGGCGCAGGGCAGATACACCCAGGACAGGGCGCCAATCCATCGCTGGGCACACACTCACTCACACATACACACTCTATATGGGGCAATTTGGAGAACTCAATTGCCTTGATCCATATTTTTGGACTGTGGGAGGAAACCGGAGAACCCGGAGGAAACCCACACGGACACGGGGAGAACATGCAAACTCCACCCAGATGGGGATTCGAACCGGGAATCCCTAGTGCTGAGAGGAGAACATGCCAACCACTAAGCCACCGTGCCTCCTGTGTGTAAACACTGTAGGCAAAATAGATCACGTTATATATTTTTTTCATCTTAAAACCGAAAAGGGCCTTCCCTAAACTATTTGGAAGCACACATTAGTGTTGATTTTGATACTTTTGTCCATCTGACGCACCGACACCCTTTTTCATTTATCAGAGACAGATAAGAGAGCCGAGGATTTTGGGAAATTTGCGCTTTAATTCAGTCTACACACAAACCATGAGCAAATACAACATGCAAACACAACCAGTTATCATTTGAGGCCCTCGTGTCCGTTCCCGTTCCCGTTCCCGCGTCGATGGCAGCGGTAGTCGTCGCTGACCCGCATCGTTAAGCCCGTCTTGCATAGTAAAAACCTTAAATTCACTGAAGGTTGGTGCAGAAAGCCCTTTAAAACCTCGAATCATCAGAAAGCAGGAACCACTCCGACACTGACCCGAGCTCAGGGCGACTCCTGGGTCGGGCGCATGCGCACTTCACTTGCATGCATGAAGCAGACGTGACGGAACGTGACCGCGAAGCGACGACGTTGAAAATAAACCTCTATAAACCGCAGCGAGCGTTTGTGACTCGCCTGTAAATTATTTGGATTCCGTCCGACGCCGCCGCCGTTTCCGTTAACGTCCCTGTCGGAGTCGGCTTAATGACAACACAGACGTGCGTGCACATCGTCACCAGGTACATGATCACGTACACTACAGACCGTTCATATGGAAGACAGGGATGCAGACGTCTGCTCTACTGCAATTTCTACAGACGGACCCGGACGAGGACCGGGGGGAGGACCACTCGGACATCGCGACCCTTAAAGATCTATGCTAACAACAGCACAGCATCGATACATATCTGTAACTAGGTAACCAGATAATGTGAAGAGCGGACGCTGTGGCGGGCATGCATCAGGTGTACAGACTAAACGCCCCACGAGGGTGGAATACCAGCATGAGGGTTACGGCTTCTCGTAGGTCCCGTGACCACATGGCCTTATGGAACGACAGAGAGCATGATGTATGAGCAGAATTCGAGAACTCCACGCAGGTTGCTGCTTATTTGCACGGGAGAGAAATCAAAGGAAGAGTTAATAAATTAATAATTAGGATAAATGAGTGAGAATCCTGTGAAGCTGCAGGTCACAAAGGTGAAACTGTAATTTAAACATACACTCTCTTCCATACCCTCCCCATATTTTATTCATTCATTCATTCATTCATTCATTATCTCCCGCTCCCGGTTCCCCATGCCCATCCAGGGGAGAATGTTTCGGGCGCTGGGCAGATACACCCAGGACAGGGCGCCAATCTATCGCTGGGCACACTCTCACTCACACAGACACACTCTATATGGGGCAATTTGGAGAACTCAATTGACTTGATCCATGTTTTTGGACTGTGGGAGGAAACCGGAGAACCCGGAGGAAACCCACGCGGACACGGGCATTCATTCATTCATTATCTCCCGCTTTGTCCTCTAGTAGGGTCGCGCTGGGGGGGTTCCCCATGCCCATCCAGGGAAGAACGTTTCGGGCGCTGGGTAGATACACCCAGGACAGGGCGCCAATCTATCGCTGGGCACACACTCACACACACAGACACACTCTATATGGGGCAATTTGGAGAACTCAATTGACTTGATCCATGTTTTTTGGACTGTGGGAGGAAACCGGAGAACCCGGAGGAAACCCACGCGGACACGGGGAGAACATGGAAACTCCACCCAGATGGGGATTCGAACCGGGAATCCCTAGTGCTAAGAGGAGAACGTGTTAACCACTAAGCCACCGTGCCGCCCAATATTTTTAATATTAAAATTTTTATATTTTTTATTTATTTCAAATTTACTGTATATGTTCTTTCTTATATTTGTAAATATCGCTTTTTTTTGCACAGTTGTGGGCACTTGCTCATAAGTTTCTCACTCATCAGTACCCCAGTACTGACAATAACAATCCTTGAATCCTTAAACTAATGTCCACCGTGAAGGACTGAACAGCGTTCTGATAGATTTCCGTATTTCACACGGTGAGTTTATTTCACCTTAAATGTGGCCGTCTTATCGTTTCATTTCAGAGCCTACTGCTTTTTTAATTTTATTTTTATTCGTTCATTCATTCGTTATCTCCCGCTTTATCCTCTATTAGGGTCGCGGTGGGGTTCCCCATGCCCATCCAGGGGAGTACGTCTCGGGTGCTGGGCAGATACACCCAGGACAGGGCGCCAATCCATCGCTGGGCACACACTCACTCACACAGACACACTCTATATGGGGCAATTTGGAGAACTCAATTGACTTGCTCCATGTTTTTGGACTGTGGGAGGAAAGCGGAGAACCCGGAGGAAACCCACGCGAACACGGGGAGAACATGGAAACTCCACCCAGATGGGGATTCGAACCGGGAATCCCTAGTGCTGAGAGGAGACTAAACCACTAAGCCACCGTGCCGCCTTTATTTTTATTTTTTTGGTTTTTTTTGTCCAGTTTCCCTGTAAAATGGTGCTGACATTGCGACGTTAATCTGATTTAAGCTACTGGATTCTAAATCTGTGTCTCACTGAGATTATGAGAAAGGCTACTTCTGAAATACACCCCGCATCAGAGGGCTATAACACTGCTGCACTGACCGAGCGCTGAAATCCACGAGAAGGCATCAGGCCGGAGTAAACAGTAGAAGGTAGTAAGACCAGGAGCTACGTTTCGTCTGTATTGTTCATGGAGTTTTGCTAAGTGGACGTCTTTTTTGTAACAGCTACGTACTCTGAGCCCGACGGGTTGTTCGGAACGTCACGTGCAGACAAACCGATCGGGAGGTTAAAATCATACAGAGTGTTTAAAATCGCGGAGGAAAAGGAAAGAGGTAGAGGATAATTCTCATGGAGATGACGAGGCGTTCTCATGGAGACGACCGACACCGAGTGTCACTCTTTCTTCAGTTCCACCGGCTGGAATTCTGGTAACGACGCATCAGAACTCGGGGGACACGTAGGACGATCGAAAGTAAAACGTGGGCCACCTCCAATCGCGGCGTAACTGACTGACCGGGGCGGGGGGAGGGGGGAGGGCTACACCTGGATGACGAACTCTGGATTGGTGTAGGAAAAGCCCTGGAACTCGTTTTGGTCGAGGTTCATGATGAAGAGCTTGTCGGTGGGGGTCAGGTCGACGGGCATCTTGGTGAACTCTCTGTCGAAGTTTCCGGTGTCGCGCCGGTTTTTCTGCAGGAAAAGGTTCAGTGGAAAAACACGGGAGAAAAGTTAAGACCTGTTTCTAACGCTCAGTGTTTCATTACGTTAGACGACATTAATGCAAACGATTCTTAATTGTATGGAATAACAGCTCTGATGAGGTCATAGATCACTGAAGTGATGCATCATGCTCTAATCCTCAGGTCCATATTCGGCGCTCTGGGTCTATGCAGGATTTTTAACTCTCAGCTGATCCCTAAAAAAAACACACATCCTTCTTTTGATCCTAAGACCAAAAAAAAAACCTGCTGTAAAAATGATATTTTTATAACCCCCCCCCCCCCCCCCACTTTAAAATGAGTTTTTTCAGCCTGAAATATAAATATAACTTTAACTGAATATGTTTGGATTTTTAACCCTGCTCCCTTAGACCAATATGTTTAAAATACATAAAAATGTTCATAACTTTTATAAATAGCTAACCATTGAAGTTTTTACACACACACACACACACACACACACTGTCTTCAATCAGGACACACTTATTTATATGTTTTTATAATTAACACACATGTTTTTCCACACACACACACCATCATCATCAATCGGAACACACTTATTTATATGTTTTTATAATTACCTTGTTTATATGTTTTTACACACACACACACACACACACACACACACACACACCATCATCATCAATCGTCCATTGATCAATCCACACACACCATTGATCAATCATCAATCTTATTTATATGTTTTCATAATTAACACACGTATGTTTTTCTACACACACACACACACTGTCCTCAATCCGAACACACTTATTTATATGTTTTTATAATTAACACACATTTTTCTACACACACACACACACACCATCATCATCAATCGGAACACACTTATATGTTTTTATAATTAACACACATTTTTCTACACACACACACACCATCATCATCAATCGGAACACACTTACTTATGTTTTTATAATTACCTTGTTTATATGTTTTTACACACACACACACACACACACACACACACCATTATCCAAAACACCCTTGCAGAAAACAGTTAAAAAAACGTGATTTTGACTCAAGTTGTAAATGTGATACAAACATAAAAATTGCAAGTTGTTGGTATTGGTAGTTCCTAAAATAAATCTTAACATGAAGGAAGGCATTTATTTACATCAGAAATAGTGTATTAAATGTTTTTCAACGGGAAGTATTTAGTCTAAAGGATAAAGTAAGGATGACCTACTGTAAACTAGTAATAATTTTCTAATTTGATGATTTGAGAAGTGAGTACTAAAATGTAAACACAATTAATAATTATTAAGATATTTGAGCTGTATTCATTATTTAAACTTGCAAAGGTCACTTGTGTTTTTGTTTTTTAAAATAATGACCTTCATCGGGTTCTGCGGTGAATACATATGTTCAGAACCTGAACGTTCAGAACCTTGTTTTCTGTGCACTTTGTTCTCTTGGATATCACAGGATCTTCTGAATTATGAGGTGTTTTAAGACTGCTGGTCTGTCACAGTAAGGTTTGCGTTACTCCTTTAAATTCAGCACAAACGCATTAAAAGTGTAACGTAACTGCACTCTGACTCTTAAACAGAAGATCCAGCGACGAATGTACACCAAAGACAGAACAACAGCATTCTGAACATATTCATTCCCTACAGAACGTGATGGAGGTGATTTTTACTAAAACCTTTATTTATTTCTGCTGTTAGAAATCCTACTTAAACCCAGAGTGTCATATCTGTACATAACTAACATGGTGCCGCGACGTTCAGTGGTCTGTGCCGCACAGTTAAGGTCTCGCTCATTAACATGGCGATGTGGCGGCCGCATTAAGTGACGACTATGCATTTAAATACACACCTCTGAGTCTGACACACACTGTGCTACACACATGCAATGCCAACACATTTTACAGCAACTACATCAGAGACAGTTAGTGCTTTATCCTATAAAGGAACAACGCACACTGCAGGCAAACAGACAGTAATAATGACCCGCATCCTTAGTCTGATGTCACAGTCGGGAACTAAGGACCAGCTTTACATAAAAACATTTGAGCTAAAACTCCCGTACAAATGATTAAAAAAAAAAAAAGTGCAATAAAGCCATTTTCTCTTGCATGGCGTTCCCCAAGGCTGTACACTTGGTCCGCTCCATCTTATGGATGTGAATTTCGTTGTTTTAGACTTTGTTAAAGTTTCATGGCATGGTTAAGACAAACAGCAAGACACGAGCAGAAACGTACAGAACATCAGCACAACAAGAGAGAGACGGTCACATGGCCAGCACTTTCCTACCTTCTGCTAGAGGCCCGGGGGACTGAGCTCGAGCTCCTCCCAACATGGGAGTGAGGGCCCTTTGGGGCAAGTGGGCTGCACCGCTCAGTCCCTGCGAGTCTACATTAACAGCTGTATCTTCGTGCGCTCACAGCAGGGGGCAGGGTTTCTTGTGATTGAATTCAGGGTTAAAAGAAACAGATCTTTACGCGACGTTTGTCGGTTCCTGCTACAGAGTTCTACAGAGGACGCGCCGTTCCTGATGCCCACAAACGTTTATCATTTATAGACTGAAACACTCCTGGTTGGTTCCTGAACTTTACAAACAGAACATTCGAGTTACGTGCGTTCAGAACGGAAACATCGCGAGCATGTTGCAACGTTTCAAAGAAAATACAACGAACGTAGAATTAATGACACAATTAAAAATAAACTGGAATTTCAGCTGCAGTTCGGAACAAAATTTTACATTCTAAAAACAGAACAGATAAAAAAAAAAAAACATGTGCACACTCAGCGCCACTTTATTACACACAGTTCCTCATTTCTAATTCTAGAGTTCAGATTCAGATCCACTTACCTGCCGTGGTTCTACAATCACGGACTGCGATCCATCTGTTTGTCTGCAGATGTTTCTGTCCTCTAATTAACAGGACGCCCAGTAAGCAGGTGATATTAGGGTGGTGGATAATTTTCAGTACTGCAGGGACATTGAACTATGGTGGTGTGTGTTGGGCCGCTGGAGTTCAAACCTTGTACCCACTCACTGTACACTCTATTACACACCTCCACCTTAATACTCCACCTTATAGATGTAGAATCAGACCGTTTGTTATTCATTCATTTTCATTCATTATCTTCCGCTTTATCCTATATTAGGGTCGCGGTGGGGTTCCCCATGCCCATCCAGGGGAGAACGTCTCGGGCGCTGGGCACATAGACCCAGGACAGGGCACCAATCCATCGCTGGGCACACACTCACCCACACAGACACACTCTATATGGGGCAATTTGAAGAATTCAGTTGACTTGATCCATGTTTTTGGACTGTGGGAGGAAACAGGAGAACCCGGAGGAAACGCACGCAGACACGGGGAGAACATGGAAACTCCACCCAGATGGGGATTCCAACCGGGAATCCCTAGCGCTGAGAGGAGAACATGCTAAACCACTAAGCCACCATACCGACCGTTTGTTATTTATCCTGTATTTCTTTGATACCTGCTGGATGAGGGCCCGGGCGGCACGGTGGCTTAGTGGTTAGCATGTTCTCCCAGTGCTGAGGTTCCCGGTTCTGGGTGGAGTCCACAGTCCAAAAACATGTATCAAGGTGAATTGAATTCTCCAAATTGCCCCATATGGAGTGTGTCTGTGTGTGTGTCCAGTGATAGATCGGCGTCCTGTCCTGGGTGTATCTGCCCTACCACGACCCTAGTAGAGGATAAAGATGGAGGAGGGTCCTTTTTATTTGCAGAACTGTGAATAGGACAGAGTTTGTAGAGAAACAGATGGACGACGCAGTGGATGGCCATCAAATAAAATAGTTTCCTGTATGAGTTACGATCAAACCTGGTCGCGTTCGCACAAAAAAACAAACGGTGGGTCGTCTTAAAGGAGCAAACGCACGTCGCTGTATTCATGCCTTTATTTTGTTCAATGCGAGCTGACCAATCATTGGCTTGGACGATGGAATCTCAATAAGAACGTGTTGCAACAACAAACAACACATTGATATTGCTTGGTAACAATGTGGCCACGATATTCACATTTGCTTCTATATTTTTGGGCAAAACACACACACAGAAAAAAAAAAGAAAATAAAGTAGTTACATAAAGACAGATAATATAATCTTCCAAATATATACTGATATTTCTTTGTATTAAACCAGAGGCTTCACAGTAAAACGCTCGAAGCTCATCCCAATACTGAAGGAACAAAGTTCTACAACATTAATTACAAAAAGACATCGTCTCGCCGCCGGAACGATCTAGTGAACAACCACTTTGGGAATAATGGACGTCTCTAGTGATGATTGTGTGTATATGTATGTATGTGTGTGTGTGTGTGTGTGCAAGTTCATGCATGATGTCCAAACGTCACAGAACAGTTTATTCTTTAAAAAAACATAATGGTGCGTCCCCAAACAATAAGTGGCACCGGCGAGCCTCGCTCAGGCGCATCCTGAGGTTCTGTCAGGATCGCTGATTGGAAAAATTCTCTTAATTATCACCCAACCCTTAAATTAAATGTCGTTTGGCACGGTTATGTAAAGAAACAGTGTGTTTAGGCGTCTCTCTGATTAGAGGACGGGAAACGGGCCGACCCCGGGGGGGGGGGGGGGGGGGGGGGGGGGCAAACGATCGATATCAGTCAAGAGTTCATGGACTGGGCATTGGCTTTGTACCAGCTGATGCGTGAGGAGATCATTTTTGGTTTGCTTTCAGCGATGTATTTCCCATCATTCTTTGAGAACTCGTATTCGACACGCAGAACCACACCCCCGGGACGTTCACCAGGACACAACCCCGGCCGAATCGAGTGGGAAATGGTTCTCTAGGTTCCCCGGGTCCCTCATTGAGAGCTGAAGCCAAATGAATCTTATCAGGGATGATGATGATGATGATGATGATGATAATGGAAATGCACTGCTGAGGTAAACCTGACCAGTGGGGGGCAGTGTTCATGAGAGTCATTTGCTTTTAAAAGGATTAGCAAGATTTTAATACAAAAGAATACGTTCACGCCTCGTCGCTTTCGAAAGAACTGATCATTTTAAACCAGGTTTCATTAAACCCAATTAAATACCAAACGAATCAGTGTTGCTGCTGCAAATACTTAAAGTGTCGGCCACTTTATTAGATTCACATCCCTGTTTCTACACTTATTATACTCATACAGATGAAGGTCATAATTTTTTTTTACTCTGTTCTTTGATAATCAGGACTACTGAAGGAGCAGGTATCATTAAGGTGGTGGATGGATCTCATACTGCAGTGACATTGACGTGGGCCTCCTCTTCCTGCACGCTATCAGACATCCATCTCATTGCTCCCCCTTGTGGATGACAGATACATTAGCTTTGGTTCTTTAATCGTTAAACAGTGTTCACAGGAACGAATTGGGCCGACGAGGTGGAACTCGCTGACGGCTGAACGCTGGCTTAAAGAATTTCGGGTTAAAATGTATCAGTTCTTTCGTTTGAAGTGCGTTTGCATTTGGAACAGCGATTGCAGAACATTAAAGAGAACACAGTTCGGTGGAGAAGTCATTCCAGTAAAATCGTTCCAGCAGCCGGTCGGGGTGGAGCATGGGCCCGTGCGCGTTTAAAAACCGCCTCACTTTTAATAACCAACCGACATGAATGAATTTATTTGGCCTGAAAACAAAGGGAAGGATGAAGGTAGACTCGGACCCGGTCCGCTGATTAAAACTCATTTGGGATCGAGCGTGCGCCGGCTCTCGAGCTCGGCTCACTCGGCCGTTTCGGACTCCGCGGGCTGACTGGTCCCTGCATGTCGTTATTGGCTACTTGGACTCCTGAGCTGGGAATTCTGGGTTAACGTAAGAGAAACCCTGGAACTCGTCCTGGTCCAGGTTAAGAATCACTTCTTGGTCGGGAGGGGTCAGGACCGGAGGGTTGCGGGTGAAAAAACGGTCAAAGTTCTCTGCGTCTCGACCGCACTGTGGAGAGGGACGAGAGAAGAGAGGAGTGCGATGGGAGGATGGAGTGCAAAAGTCATCAGAACCAAAAGAACAGAACAAAGCAACAGAACCGTGAGTTTAAAAAACATGAGATTTAAAAACATGAGACGTGAAGAAAAAAAAAAAATAAAACAAAAACTGGAAATGGGATTAAAACTCGGAGAACCGCCGCAGTGGTGTGCACCGATTTGGGATTAATGCGGCAAATCTCCGAACGTTTTAATCCCATGTTGTTACCCAGCGAGCCAGATCTTGCGTTGATGCCAGCGGAACCGAATCACAAATGTTAACGGAACATTTGTTCGATCAGATGTGGCCCTCGATTCACACTGAGGTTCATGGAGCTGGATTAAAAGGCTGTGAGATGAATGTTGGGGAGGTTTATCATGACTGTAGTCCGGAGCGGGCATGTGCTGTGAGACATCGCAGATTAAGAGGATTCAGATTAAGGTTTAGAATTAATCGTGTGTGTGTGTGTGTGTGTGTGTGTGTTGTACGGATGGGTTAAATGGGGAGGACAGAACCCTCTGTCTCAGCACTGTAGGTCAAATAGATCACTTTGTCAGGTTTAGGTGAGCAAAGCATCAGTTCTCAGTTTTAGGTTTGAGGTTTTCAGCACATGCCTCATACAGATCACATGATAAAGGTCCGGCATGCTCGATGTTCTGCGCAGCTGACCGTCCCAAACAGAAATGAAGTCTTTTTTTATTATTATTATTTTTTTTAAATAGTATTTGTTGTTTAGTGAAGTCCAATCATGCATCGATTTCAGAACTTTACCACAGGCTTTAGCTTTTTGGATACTGAAGAGTTCTGGGCGGGGGCAGGGGGGTCATCCCGTCGTCATGGTGATCAGAATAAAGGTTAACATCTTGACTTCAGGTTATACATGAATCTCTGTTACTCTGAGTTAACAGAATGAACATTCGGTGTTATTTGAAACCGAAAACGACAAAAAAAAAAAAAAGAAAAGAAAAGAAAAGTAGAACTGAGCTGTTCTGAAAACACAGCTGCTACCTTCAGCTGATCTCAGCAGGCGGCCCGTTTCAGACGGAACACTGTGTTCTAATGTTCTAAATTCAGGGCTTTTTTTTTTTCTTTTCTTCAGAAAGCCTGAAGACACACTTTGCGATGTTCCCTAAAATAATCCTGTAGTGTGATGATCACAAATCTCGGCATTGGAGCCGGACAGCGTCCACACACACACCCACACACACACACACACACACACACACACACACACACACACACACACACACACACACACACACACACACACACACACACACACACACACACACACACACACACACACACACACACACACACACACACACACACACACACACTGACCAGAGTCCAAGTTTAAAAACCACCTGAAATGAAGTCTGACATTCAAAATACTCAGATTATTGATTCTTAAACACTAAAGAGCAAATCTTATAGTCTCATACAAAAGCCTGAGCACTGCGGCTGTGTGTGTGTGTGTGTGTGTGTGTATGTGTGTGTGGGGGGGGGGGTTATATATTATATATATATATGTATATATATATATATGTATCTATGAATATATGTATATATATAACATATATACATATATACATGGACACACACACACACACACATATATATATATATATATATATATATATATATATATATGTATGTATCTATGTATATATGTATGTATGTATATATGTATCTATCTATGTATGTATTTATATATGTATGTGTGTATGTATATATGTATCTATCTATGTATGTATGTATATATGTATCTATGTATGTATGTATGTAAATTAAGTCACTTTTTAATGGAGTAACTCATTTCAACGTGACGTGACTGACAGTCTAACTTATTTATTTATGCAAATCAAAGCTCATGTTCAGTACAGAACAACGGATTCACACTTAAAAGCAAACGAGGGTTCTGTTCGTTAGAACATTATAAATCGGAGCACATCTTCTATTTCAGGTTGTTTTTAAAAACTTAAAGGTAATTTTGGGAATCAGCGGATCGGTCAGTTCTGTAAATCTGAACCATGTGACCCTTTAGAATAAAAACATCAGCGTTGTGTACGCTGGACTCTAGAACAGAACGTGAAGCAATTCGTCAGGACGTCTGTTTATGATCTGATTCACGTTGTGCACAGATACAGTGTTCTGTAAAAGCACATGATACTTTTG
>JAFMOC010000564.1:0-5000 GCA_019802505.1 Corydoras sp. C115 | reverse complement strand
GGGGGGGGGGATTGGACAGTATCCCTGTTTAACGATCCAACATACTGCCATCTAGTGGCCAAAACACATAACAGAACAAATGACAGCCAACAGTGCTCGATCCGGGAATCGGTCTTCTGTTTATATTGACCTCGCATGTTTAGGATTTAAAATAGTGTAAGAATATCAACAGATTGTGTCTTATTGTTAATAATTAAAATGCTGAAAAAAAGGCTCAGCCAATCAGATTTACGGAGCAGAATAACCCTGCTTGCTAATAAAGCATTATATTCATTTTCTATCAGTGCAGTCAGTGAGTCGGCGTCTCCCACGGGAAAAACCCATTTAATAAATCCAGTGCTTAATCAGGGTTCATTCAGCTCAGATGAACCCTTCAGATCCTATTTAAGGAGAACCTACTACCTACATCGGTGTAACCTGTAACCTGTTCTATTTGCCCCCCTGCCTATTTTACCTCCGGAAACACAGAACGTACCTCGAGTGCAATGGAGTCAGGAGGTTCTCACAGGAAGGTCTTTGTGCAGGAACCCCATCCAACATGTTCTACCGTACACATGCCCGAAGTCAGCGATTGAATAGGGCCCTTCATAGTCCGCAGCATCACGTTTTATCAACCTTCAAATCTCCTACAATAAAATAAAATACAAATTTAAGAAAAAATCAACTAAACAGGGGAAACAGGAGTGTGTGGCATGATTGGAGCGCCACCGTGCACAGGAAACCTCACGTGGAGTTGGAATGCAGATGATGAACAGATTCCTCTCACATATATCTCTGTACTATTATTGCCTATAACAAATACTCATGAATAAATGAGTTATTATGCCATAATGGCGCGAGAATTGGCAATGCAGGCTTTTTGCCAGCGCTTCCCCCCACACTGGCAATTTCCCCCGGGTGATTAATAAAGAATTCCGAAAGTCATTCGGATTCTGATACCGAACGTTACGCCAAAAAAAGTTGCCAGCAATCAAGAGCGTATTACAAAAAGGCACACTTTATTTTTTATAGTTTGATATTTATTTAATGGGGCGGCACGGTGGCTTAAGTGCTTTAGCACGGTCCGCCCTCTCAGCGCTAGGGATTCCCGGTTTTCGAATCCCCATCCTGGGTGGAGTTTCCATGTTCTCCCCGTGTCCGCGTGGTTTCCCCTCCGGGTTTCTCCGCAGTTCCTCCTTCCCATAACAGTCCAAAAACAATGGCTCAAGTAAAAGTGTCCGAATATTTTCGGGGTATCGAAAAAGGAAAGGACAATGACAAGGGATTTTGCAGAAGATTAACACATAAAATTATTAAAATACTTCTTGTAAAGATCTAAGTAAAAAATGTCCTCTTAAAATACAGCTTCCATATCCAATTAAAAAGAAAAACCAGACGTTCGTGGGAGTTGCCCACTTGATCTAAAGTAAACGGGCTCCGCGGCATAATACATGTTTAAGGAGTGTCGTTCCTGGACGATGTCGAGGCGCTCCTATGAGTAAGTAACTAAAATGTTATTGCATCGCGAGAATTACTTGCAAAAACGATTATTTTGGAACGTCTCTAGAGTAAACACTCTGTACTAATCTCACTAATTAATCAAATGATCTAAAAAAACTCAAACAACCAAACATTTATATATTTATAGATTAACAAATGTTGATATTTAAACCGCTCTTGCAGGTGTGCTCATTTCCACTCAGTGTGTGTGTCTGTGTGTGTTGTGTCACTGCATGGATGGGTTAAATGTGTAAGTACAGGTAGTAACACTTGATCTCAGATCTATGTGCTGTGCACGTCAGCTGACTGTGCATCATGACATCCACATGGAAATTAATCAGAAAGAAACTTTAAAGGTCTAACTGTCGAGAAATATGAAAACGCCTGAATTGAAAACATTTATTGTATCCTGTTGCAGACGCTGGTCTCAAAAACAGTTGTAAAAAAATAAAAAATACTACTAGCATATAATAATAACAAAACTACTATGACTGGAGCAGTAAAGTGTTAGGGGCCTATGCATACATGACGTTCACAACATTGGAGCAGACGTGAAGGGACCAAACATCATAATACGTCTTAGGTGTTTAAAGCATCAAAGTGTAATTGTTAATTTGAATTCACTATTAATTTTTTTTACCTGTAAAATGATGCGCTGTAGAATGAAGGAAGAACAAAACCATAGCAATTTCTGCTGCATAAAAACCTGCAAGCGCACACACCACACACAAACACACACACACACACACACACACAGGTAATAATAAATACATCCTGTATACAGATAGCCAATAATTGTGGTGGAAACTGTTAAGTGGACCATAGCAACGGTTGGCCGGGCTAAAAAAAAAAAATCTGCCAAAAGTGTGAAGGACATTTGTACGTGTTTTAAAACAAAAAACAGAAAACATGTGTTCGGGAAGTTCAGATTTGAGTTATGACACTGGCATGAGGCTCCTTAAATTTTCCCCACTTGCTGTATCTGGTACAGCAGATCTCCACCATTAATATACTCCATCACAAGTAACAGTCGGTCCTGAGGAGGTACGCACACACACACACACACACACACACACGCACACACACACAGCAGAGATGTTCCATTACCAATACTGACCTTGCTTATGATATATATTATAAGACTTCCTTATTTAAGGAAATAATAAAACACTCAGATACGTGTACTGAGAATAAATAATTCATTCATTGCATTCATTCATTATCTCCCGCTTTATTCCTCTATTAGGGTCGCGGTGGGGTTCCCCATGCCCCATCCAGGGGGAACGTCTCGGCGCTGCAGATAGGACCCAGGACAGGGCGCCAATCCATCGGCTGGGGAAACACACTCATTCACAACAACACACTATATATGGGAGCAAAATTTGGAGACTTCAATTGACGATGCAGTTTTGGACTGTGGGAGGAAACCGGAGAAACCCGGAGAAAAACCCACTCGGACACGGGCGAAACATGGAAACTCCACCCAGATGGGATTCGAACGGGAATCACTAGCGCTGAGAGGCGAACGTGCTGACCACTAAGCCATGAATAAATAAACCTGAAAAAAACTATTTATTTAAACACGTGCAAAAAAATAATTTTTTTACACAAGTCAGAAAATTAAATTACCAAAAAAAAAAAAAAAAAAAATGTTTTAAAAAAAATTTTTAATATATGTCAAATAAATAGTCAAGTTTTTTAGAAAAACTTTTTCTTATCTTAAGAAATCTCACTCTATTGGCCGATGTGATTGAATTATGTAAATATTTTCCTGATTTGTGTTTATCTTTCTTATGTTTTGACGCAGGTTTGTTGCAGGGGATTCCTGGCGGTCATAAGGCCCTGAACCCTGACCCCTGACTCTCGGAGGTGTGTGCATCTGTGTACCATGGTCTGAAAGCAGGAGTGCAGCTGGGTCAGGAAGGGGGGCTTCCCAGAAAGAGCCAGAACCCTCTTCTCCACCATGGTGCACTCGACGTCATCGTCCTGGATCACCACGTCCTTTTTTAAGATCTTAATGGCGTAGAGTTCATCTGTTGATTTGCGCTCTGCTAGCATCACCTAGAACCAGAACGGAGAACGAAACACTTTAACCATCCATACATTATCTTCTGTTTAATCCTCCACCAGGTTCCAGGGTCACTGCACTGTTGGGCACACCCCACACACTTACTCACACAAACCGACTATATCGGGGAAATTTGGGGCTTCCAATTCACCTCGAATCCATGTTTTTGAACTGTGGGAGGAAACCGGAGAACCTGGAGGAAACGCACATGGACACGGGGAGAACATGCAAACTCCAGCCAAATTGGGATTTAAACCTGAGAATGTGCCAATGTGCAAACCACAACACCAGCATGCCGCCCCACTTAAACTATTCAACCAGAAAAGGTTTCGGCATGTTAATTAATCCAAACGCAGATTGTGAGGATGAAGAACACAAACTGCAGCAGAGGATCATCTGTCTCTGTTCGTACCTCCACAAGGTGGCGCCCATGTAACAGAGTGTTCAGTGAGTGGAGACGGGGTTAAAAACTCCCCGTCTCATTAAAAAAATGAGCTTTTTTTCCAAATCGTAGATGTTCTGACGTTTCTTCCGTGAGACGATTGAAGCACAGAGAAACAGAAGGACTACAGACTGTGATTACAGAACTACAAAGTCCATCTGTATGTTCAGTGAGACTGATAAATGGATGGGGGTGGGGGGGGGGGGGTGTGGTCACCTTGCCGAAGCTGCCCTTTCCCAGCACCATGACGAAATTGAAGTCAGAAAGCTTCACGCGATCCTGGTTGCCGTTGGCATCGTATTTGGAGATGTCATTGGACGACGAGCTGTCAGTATTCTTTATTGCCTGGACCAATCCTGGCCCTCTGAGGAAACGGGAAAAACAAACAAGTATTAAAATGAGATCACAGAACGTCACTGACCTCATAGTGGGTCATCCGATTTTCCAAACCTAGAACCTTCTGTCTAGTCCGGGACGGTTCCCCTTTCCCTCCGCTCTGTAGGAATTAGGGCTGCAACAGCGAATCGATAAAAATCGATTATCCAAAGTATCGATAATGCATTTCCAATATCGATTCGTTGGGTCGTACTATTTCCGTAAAAATACGGACGTATTTTTAAAAGAAAAATATTTTTAAATATTTTAAAATAAAGGCATTAAGACAATAAAAACATACATCTTTGGATAAAAGCGTCTGCTAAATGATCAAATGTAATTGTAAAGACATGGAAAAAAAGAAATTATTTATCAGATTCATCTATTAATCGGAAAATAATCGACCGATTAATCGATTATCAAAATAATTGTTAGTTGCAGCCCTAGTAGGAATCCAGAGGAACCATCTGCACCATCGCCGTAGCGCCGTCCCACAATCATGCCATTCCATGACGCGTGGGTTCTACCCTGCCCTTTCATCCCGATTTGGTTCCTAGTTTCCTAGCACCTCTGGGTATTGGCCTCTACATTACAACATGCCGGCTGCCTTCCTGACCTCTGACCTTCATCATCCAT
>JAFMOC010000563.1:232500-256777 GCA_019802505.1 Corydoras sp. C115 | reverse complement strand
CCATTAAACCATCGTTCAGATCTGAGACGGGCGGCGGCCGGGTAATTGAATCACATGATCCTCTCTAATTGACCAATCTGCTTCGGCGATGAAGAGAGGCTGCCCAATTAGTAAAGGAATGGCCGGTCAGGAAAAATTATCCCCGCTTCCGAATCCAAAGTGAGCCATTCATCAGGAGCGCAGCGCTGCGTCCGTCCGTCCGGCCGGCGTTACTGAGCTGCGAGGTCGTCGTGCGTTTTGCACATTAAACCACAATGAAATTTAAATGTGTGTGTGTTCTGAGCGTTGGATAAGTGGCGTCCCACAGAGCTGCCATTGTTTCTCTGCATTAATACAGGAGCTCCGGAGAACCCGCTCAATTTACAGACCGCATCAGAGAGAACGTCACGACTGATGAGAAATCAACTACCACACACCCCAAACGAGCATCTCAAAACACGGACGCACACACAACACACACACACACACACACACACACACACACACACACACACACACCGCAAAGCACAACATTGCATGTATTGTGCACCTAAACACACACCACACACCACACCGCAAAGCACACATGCATGTTTGTGCACATAAACACATTCACACTTCCCAATTCACCGCAAACACACATGCATGTAAACACAAACTGCACACACACACCACAGCACACACGAACATAGCAACACATACAGCAACACACACATGCATGTATGCGCTCATAACCACACAACACATTCACACACCACACACACATACACGCACACACCAAACACACTTGAATCCATGTTTTTGGACTGTGGGAGGAACCGGAGAACCCAGAGGAAACCCACGTGGACAATGGGTGAGAACATGTAAACTCCACCCAGATTGGATTTGGAACCGGAATCCCTAGTGCTGAGAGGAAGAACATGCTAAACCACTAAGCCCACCGTGCCCGCCCAAACAAAAGCATTTAATTTAATGTGGGCCAACTGACCCACTATACAGCACCAGTCAATGTTTGGCCACGCCCCCGTTCTATGCTCCACTTATCGTCCATGTTCTAAGTTCCACTTTTGCTGTAAAGCTGGACTTTGTAGTTCTACAGTTCCAGACTGTAGTCCATCTGTTTTGTGTTCTACAGTACATACTGTGGTACGTCCCCTTTACTCTGTTCTAATGGTCAGAACCCATAGTACCCCCAGAGAGCAGGGGTTATTGGGTTGGTGCATTATTGTATCCTATCCCAGCAGTGTGACTGAGGTGTTTAAATGAACCTCCAGCAGCACTGCTGCACTAACACCCCCTCACCACATCAGTGTCACTGCAGAACTGACCAGAAACAATCCACCACCCAAATGATACCTGTTCTGTGATGCTGCTGACCAACAGAGAACAGAGAACCAACAGAGGACTAACACACACAAGAACACAGATGTTCTACAGTCTGGAATTGTACAACTACAAAGTCCAGCTGTTTGATAAGTGGAGGAAATAGAGAATGGAGCAAGAAGTGGGCGTGGCCAAACTTTGGGCTGGTTCTGTACGTCTACATTAATACAAACTGTGGGGTTCTCAGCTTTCTTGTGGTTCTGGCAGCTGAATTGACGGCGCTGTGTCAGAACGTCACACAGGAAGCTTGTTTAACAGACTTCCGCCTCATCACGCCGCACCAGTCTGAAGCGTGTGTTAAGGTGAGAAGCGTCCTGAGACGCATCACAGAGAAAGTGTAAGCGTCTCCTCTCGACAGGCCACTGGCGGCGTCGACATGTTCCACTTTAAACCCAGGAGCCATTCTGTCATCGGGTTCTCAAACAGGAACAGCGGGAACGGCAGAACGGAGCTTTCTTTAATGACGTCGCTCATAAGCTTTCCATTAATTATTTAGGCCGCATCATTCGAGGTTGATCCATTTTGCCAAATGAGCTTTTGTTGCAAACAATCCAGCAGCTGCTGTTCGCTCCGATTTCACAGGAACATACGGAAATAAAAGTCACATCTGCTTGGCATGTCCACCCAACGGTTAGCTTTAAAGGGAGGCTTCATTTTACAGCCTTTATGTGATTAAGGTACTGAACTGACCAGCAGGGGGTCGATGCATCGAACCCCAACAACGCACATCAACCCTGAGATGAATGGAGTGTATATGACCCCTGTGTGTCACCCTGAATAAGAATGACTACTGAGGGGGGTAATTAGAGGTCATTTACGCTTCCTCATACATACAGGAGGTCATTTAGCGGACACTTTTCTCCAAAGCGTACGGTTGGGGTCAGGGCACGGGGTTGATAGAGCCCGCCTGGAGTCATGAGGGTTAAGGTTCTAGCTCAAGGAACCACATTGGTAACTTTAATTTGGTAACTGGGATCAGTCTGTGCCGGCATGTCACCTCTTCACCACCTCATTAGCAGAGGGTGTGGCACTGAAATGATGCTGTATCAGGGAGCCCTCTCAACTAAGTACCCTGCAGTATCTGCCCCTTTTAGCTCTGCTGCTCTAGTCAGATGCCGGAGTCACATGTTGCATTGTGTCAAACTCAATGTTGTTAATTTCCTGGAGGTGTGGTCAGCTCTTCATCCATGGTTCTGCTGAAGCACTGCAGCTACAACAATTACTGGATGGAACCTGGATTTCTTTGGACTGGCGGTCCTGCAGGACGTCCTCAATGGACTTTTAGAGTTTTTAATTCACCTGATCATCACACAATCTGTACATTAGTGTCCTACACTGTTGATGCCGCCTGGCCGCTCAAGGAGGATGAGTCCCCCACTGGGTCTCGGTCCTCACAAGGTTTCTTCCTTAAAATATCAACACAGCAGGGAGTTTTTTCTTGCCACTGTCGCTTCAGCTTGCTCTTTGGGGGTTTAAAGGTTTATAACTCTGTAAAGCTGCTTTGTGACAATGTACTATAGTAAAAAACGCTCTATACACACCTGCCAACAGTTCTGCTTAGCAACCTATATGAGCTGGGGTGAGACACACAGCATGGAGAGTGTGGCCCTGTCTCTCATTATGTCCCGTCAGGTCACATGACGTTTAATGGTGCACGATCTCGCGGTGGCAAAGTGCTGTAGAGTTTAACACGTTTTCCTCTCAGCGCTGGGGATCCATTTGAATCCCACTCTGGGTGGAGTTTCCATGTTCTCCCTGTGTCCGCGTGGGTTTCTCCGGTTTCCTCCCACAGTCCATGGATTCAAGGTAAACTAAATGCTCTAAATTGCCCCATATAGTGTGTGTGTGAGTGTGTGCTTGTCCTGGGTGTTTCTGCTCAGCGCCCATAACGTTCTCCCTGAATGGGCATGGGAACCCCCCACACCCCCATGACCCATGTATGGATGGGTACATGATCTCCCTGCAATTACAGCCCAGAGAAAACTCACGCATGGAAACGCCACCAAGATTAGGATTCGAACCCGGACCCCTAGCACTTAGAGGAGAACATGTTAACCACTAAGCCACCATGCCTCCCTACAGTAAATACTCTACTTACAAAAGTATAATATCATGACAAAATAAGAATACAGAACAAAATGGAAGTTGCAAATGAAAGCAGAGGCAACTGTATAACCTCAACTACCCCCCTACCCCCCGAGGGAGCAACGAGGAGCAATGAGTAATATAATATAATGAAATGCTTGGAAATAAGTTGAAATCTTTGTTGTTTTTACCTCAACATGTCTCTAAACTCAAATTCACAGATTAATGATGTCGTTAAGGAGCATCACCCGGGTTACCAAAAATATATCATTTACCCGTTAACAACAAAATACACTAATTAAACTAAGACACAATCAATTCCTCCAGTCAGCACCACGGAGTGATTAAACTGGCTGTCTTGCCTGATGAAGTGAGAAATAAAAATATACTGTTTAAAATTCAGGAGGTAAAATGTCACTAAATGAAACATTATTTGTAGATTTCACGGTCATTACAGAGGAAATTAGTGATGATTATAGTCACAAGTACTGCACTTAACTTTTTACTCTACAAATCAGTTAATAATGAGCTAAAACGCCCACAGAACCCTTCAGAACCCGTCAGAACCCGTCAGAACCAGCTGATATGTGACTATAGAATAAGAGTAATACATGATATTTACATCCATCCATCCATTATCATATTTATCCTCTATTAGGGGGGGGGGGGTTACCATGCCCATCCAGGGGAGAACGTTTCTGGCGCTGGGCAGATACACCCAGGACAGGACAACAATCTACTGTATCACTGGGCACACACTCACTCACACACACACACTCTATATGGGGCAATTTGGAGAATGCAATTGACTTGATCCATGTTTTTGGACTGTGGGAGGAAATCGGAGAACCCGGAGGAAACCCACGCGGAAACGGGGAGAACATGGAAACTCCACCCAGATTGGCATTCGAACTGGGAATCTCTAGCACTGAGAGGAGAACATGCTAACCACTAAGCCACCGTGCCGCCCCTTTTAACACTTTATTATTCATTAATTAATTTATTGATTATATATTGGGGGTGTAATGTTAAAAAGACCAGAGAGTAATATGCAGAAAAGGGTATAAAAAAAAAATATATATATATACAGTGGAGGAAATAAGTATTTGATCCCCCACTGACTTTAAAAGTTTTAATACAAAAAAACAAATGAAACGTCTCATAATTTTATGCCAGTTTTTATTTTAACAGTGCCACATAGAATATCAAAAGAAAACGTGGAGAAAATTACATGAAATGAGAAATATAAAATAATTTGCACTTTATTGAGGGAAAAATAATTATTTGATCCCCTAGTAAAACCATGACTATAATGTTGGCTCCCACAGACCACTGACACACCCTAATCACAGTGAAGTCATTACCTGAATGAGAGACACCTGTCCCAAATTATCACCTGTATAAACGTCCACCTGGCAACAGTCTCAGTGACACTCCAACATCTCCACGAAGGGCAAGAGTAAAGAGCCGTCTAAAGATGTCAGGGACAAAATTGTTGACCTACACAAGGCTGGAATGGGCTACAAAGTCATAAGTAAAAACCTGGATGAGAAGGTGACAACTGTTGGTGCAATTATTTGGAAGTGAAAGAAGTACAACATTACTGTCAATCGACCCAGGCCTGGAGCTCCATGCAAGATATCACCTCGTGGAGTCTCATTGATCATGGGAAAGGTTAAAAATCAGCCAAGAACTACACGGGAGGAGCTGAGTAATGATCTCAAGGCGGCTGGGACCACAGTCTCCAAAAAAACCATTGGTAATACACTGAGACCTAATGGTTTAAAATCATGCAGTGCACGACAGGTTCCTCTGCTCAAGGAGGCTCACGTCCAGACCCGCCTCAAGTTTGCCAATGAACATATTAATGACTCCGAGAGAGACTGGGAGAAGATGCTGTGGTCAGATGAGACCAAAATTGAGCTCTTTGGCCTTAACTCAACTCAACGTGTTTGGAGGAAGAAAAATACAGAATATGACCCTAAGAATACCATCCCCACTGTCAAGCATGGTGGTGGAAGTATTATGTTTTGGGGGTGTTTTTCTTCTAAGGGCACAGGCCAACTTCACCGCATTGACGGGAAGATGAACAGGACCATGTATCGCAAAATCCTGGGTGACAACCTCCTTGCCTCTGCCAGTACACTGAAAATGGGTCGTTGATGGGTCTTTCAGCACGACAACGACCCAAAACATACAGCCAAGGAAACAAAGGAGTGGCTCCATAAGATGCATATCAAGGTCATGGAATGGCCTAGCCAGTCTCCTGACCTCAATCCCATCGAAAATCTATGGAGAGAGTTGAAGCTTTGCGTTTCCAAATGCATGCTTATAAACCTTAAGGATTTGGAGGTGATTTGCAGAGAGGAGTGGGCCAAAATTACTCCTGAAGTGTGTGCAAACCTTATAAAAAACTATAAGAAACGTCTGACTGCTGTGCTTGCCAACAAGGGTTTTGCCACCAAGTATTAAATGATGTTTTACTAGGGGATCAAATACTTATTTCCCTCAATGAAATGCAAATTATTTTTTATTTCTCATTTCATGTAATTTTCTCCATTTTTCTTTTAATATTCTGTGTGTCACTGTTAAAATAAAGCTGGCATAAAATTATGAGACGTTTCATTTGTTTTTTTGTATTAAAACTTTTAAAGTCAGTGGGGGATCAAATACTTATTTCCTCCACTGTATATATATAAAACGTAAAGGCCTGAACAACGTCCAGAATGTTTAAAGTCCAGGAGGTTTAAAGTTGTAGAAACTCACTTCAACATCAACCTGCTGCTGAACAGAACAGAACGGAACAGAAGCACTTTCTTTAGAACACGCACAGCGCTCATCACAGAGGAGGAGCAGATACACAGTGCAACAGCTTGCGGCTGTCAGTGCCTGTGCCACCGTTTGCCCCGACCCATAATGACAGAAACCTGAAAAATGCCTTTGGGTGAGGTCATGGGTCGGAGGACAGAGTCACCAACGTCTGAACAGACTGCAGGGGCAGGTGGGGGCAGGTGGGGGCAGGTGGGGGCAGGTGGAGGCAGGTGGCTGCTGTACAGATGAGGTAGATTTCTGACTCTGTTCATCTTTAAATGATGAAGCAACATCAGCATCAACTCAACTTCATTTATACAACATGCTTTATCTAACAACAACAACACACACACACACACACACACACACACACACAAAAAGACAAAAACATGCAAAGCCACACATGAACACACAGGTGAATACACAAACATGCAAATCCACACAAACACAAAAAACACACACAATGACGTCACAAACACACACAAAACACATGGCACACACACAAATACTCACACGCTTACGCACGCACGCGCAGACACACAAACAAGCAAAGACACACAAACAAGCAAAGACACACAATGACATCACAAACACGTGCAAAACACATGGCACACACAAATACTCACACGCTTACACACGCACGCGCAGACACACAAACAAGCAAAGACACACAAACACAAAAAACACACACAATGACGTCACAAACACACACAAAACACATGGCACACACACAAATACTCACACGCTTACACACGCACATAGACACACAAACAAGCAGAGACACACAAACACAATAAAGTGTCACAGAAACATACATGCATAAATACACACAGACACACAAAGCAAACAAACACACACACACAGACAAAACACTTAAAGACACACACAAACACACGCATATAAAAACACACAAACAAGCAAAGACACACACACACACACACACACACACACAATGTATCACAGAAACATGCATGCACAAACACACACTCACACACAGACACACAAACAAGCAAAGACACACACATACAATAAAGGGTCACAGAAACATGTATGCACAAACACACTAACACCTACACACACACACACACACACACACACACACACACACACACACAAAGACAAAAACACTCAAAGCCACACACACAAATGCATACACATGCACGCAAAGACACACAAACACGCACACCTACAAAAAGACACACACACACAGTAGAGGGCAGCAGTGTATTTTGGTGGGGGGTGGAACGTGGGTGGCCCTGTGGTTGGTCTGTATGAACTGATGGAGGATTACAAATCACTCTTTATTTCTCTCGCGGTCCCCAAACCACCACTTTCACTCAACAGGGGTTTAATCCAGTGCTCCTTCTGCCTCCATCCACACAGCATACAGACCCCCCCCCTCCACCCGCTGCACCCACACGCCTGTCTGAAGTGGGGTTAAGACTCCGGCGCTCGACATTCCGAGCGCACTGCCCTCATCGGGCCGATCTGAAGTGGACGGATTCCATTCTGCTGAAGCAAAGTCATTAGAACCTTAAACCCAAACGCACCCGGAGCCGGGCGTCGCCGTCCTCCTCCACCCGCTCCTCTCGCCCTATTTCAGTTCTCCTCTATGAAATTTCAACGGCTTCTCGGCCCAGTCCTCCTGCCCCGGGCTGCCCCAGCAAAGACCACAATGCACCTCCAATGCCTTTCACCAGCGCTCGTTCACTCCCATTAAGCACGGCCTGGCTTTTCCTTTGTACTAACTGATTTAAAGCGAGGGGGAAATTGTAAATTGCTGGCAAGTTAAATGGCAAGTGCTCTTAAGGGAAGCGCATGAATGTGTGTGTGTGTGTGTGTGTGTGTGTGTGTGAGTATGTGTGTATGGAGTGTGCCGTGTGCCAAAAAACGTGTTCTCTTTGCAAAAGGCCCTTTCCAGGATGTAATTGGCTCCTCACTGCTGGCTCGTCTTCCACTTCCAGCCTTCCTCATCGCGCTCCTCTCCTCTCCGTCCCGCCACCACCTTCCGGCCCACCTCCAAATTACCGCGCTCTTCACAACTGCGCCCGGATTTCTTTCGAGCGGGTCTATCGGCGCTCGCCGATGAATCGAGTGTCTTCCGTAAGAAGATCCCGGCGTGCCGCGCTCTCCATAATAGCGAACACTCAGGCATATACAGCGTGGCTGTTTAATTAAGAGATGATCACGACTGCGTGCCATTTTCCATTTCAGCATCTCCCATTTTCTGCCCCCCCCCCCACCCTCACCCCAAAATGGCACCGCTCCAAATTAGATTAATATTAATATGCAAATTTATGGCATTTCCAAGTGCATGGGACCACATCGGTTGAATAAATAAAAGGGCCTGTGTGGCAAAGTGTATGTGCACAAGGCTTGCACATTTATTTCCTAATAAAAGGGTGAATTTCAGGCGCTTTCGACGGCTTTAATGCCACTTTAATAGCAGCCTGTGTTTGCATTCGCACACATTTACATAGTGTTTCGGGGTTTTTTTCTTATTTTTAAATCGGGGAATATTATATGACTTGGAAGTGGTTCCACTGCATTGACTCGGGAAGGTGTGTGCATTTGTGTGTGGTTGTGTGTTAAACCTCCCCAGAGACTGCGAAGGGCTCATCTGTCCTGCAACGAGACCCAGCCCACACCCCGAGAGAGCCCGAAACCATCTGGACACTTACAATAGCGCGGCTGCATTAAGCAGCAGATACACGACTGAAAGAGACCGTGAATACTGCTGGAGTTAAAAAAAAAAAAAAGCTGTCTCACTAAGCTCGCTGCACCACGTTAAAAAAACATTAAAACAGCATTAATAACAACCAAGCTTATTAGAAATCCTAAAATCACTAGTAACTCGCGATTAAAGCCGAGCTTAGAAAATTAAGCCTCAGCTCGCGCTAACATTTGGCTCCGGAGCAAGTCAAAATCCTGTCAATCATCTCCGTTGCCGTAGTTACTGCCAACCAACACGCCATGGTTATACAAGAGGCCCAGCAGGCAGAAAGGAAAATAATTAAAAAATAATAATAATAATAATAATAATTTCATCCATCCATTATCTTCAGCTTTATCCTCTATTAGGGTCAGGGGGGGGGGGTTCCTCATGCCCATCCAGGGGAGAACGTCTCGGGCGCTGGGCAGATACACCCAGGACAGGGCGCCAATCTATCTACACACACACACTCTATATGGGGCAATTTGGAGAACTCAATTGACTTGATCCATGTTTTTGGACTGTGGGAGGAAACCAGAGAACCCGGAGGAAACCCACACCGACACGGGGAGAACATGGAAACTCCACCCAGATTGGGATTCGAACCAGGAATCCCTAGCGCTGAGAGGAGAACATGCCAACCACTAATAATAATTTTATTTATGAAAAAATAAATAAAGAAAGAAATCAATCAGGTGGCACGGTGGCTTAGTGGTTAGCATGTTCTCCTCTCAGCGCTGGGGATTCGAATGGTGGAGTTTCGATGTTCTCCCCGTGTCCGCGTGGGTTTCCTCCGGGTTCACCGGTTTCCTCCCACAGTCCAAAAACATGGATCAAGGTTAATTGAATTCTCCAAATTGCCCCATATAGAGTGTGTATGTGTGAGTGAGTGTTTGCCCAGCGATAGATTGGCACCCTGTCCTGGGTGTATCTGCCCAGCGCCCGAAACGTTCTCCTCTGGATGGGCATGGGGAACCCCCCCACGACCCTAATAATGGATAAAGCGGACGATGATGGATGAATGGAAGAAATCAATCAATAAAACGTCTGAGAAGCGAGAGGACTTACGATCTGTGAACGGTGCAGTTGTAAAAGACAAAGTCCACGCTGGCGAACTTCTTTCCCGTCTCCTTAGACTTCAGGTAGAGTTTCACCACCCGCTTATCACCTGGAGGAAGAGAGATGAAGAGTAAGCGGGAGGGATGTGGATGAAAAGAAAGGTATCCAGGCAACGCATCGTTCTCGGCCTCCGTCGCGGGGCTTCGCACTGGTAAAAATAGCCGGCTTTGATTGTGCTGTGATTACCGCCGATGTGATCAAAATGACATTGTAGGAACCTGGTGTAATCAAAATAACCATCTTCACCGAGATACCGCGCTCATATCGCCATAGAGACAGAGCCACGACGCCGTTACGACCAAATGAGGCTGACGGCAAATTAGAAATCCGATCGGGACGTGCCGGTTGTGAGGTCCATTACTGACGGCAGGGCGGTATGGAAAACTGGGAATAACCCGATACCTGGCAACACTGCAATGTAATTCCACAAATATTTAAAGGCATGTCGCCCGTGTTTTCTGAAGGTAGCGTCGTGTTAGTGGGTGACAGTGTCGATAATGTACATGAATGAAGTCAGATTTATTTAAACACCGTGGGTGCAGCATTAAGATGAATTACGTCCCGAATATCTACATTCACAAAATGTAAACCAGGGGTAAGAGGTGGGTAGCTCAGTGGTGAGAGTGTTGGGTTATTAATCGTAAGGTTGTGGGTTCAAATCTCAGGTCCACTGAAATTACCAATGTGGGTCCTTGAGCAAGACCCCTAACCCTCATTGCTCCAGGGGGCGCTGTATCAACCCCTGTGTTCTGACCCCAAACAAATTGGGATGTTTGTAAGTCCATCCATCCATTATCTTCTGCTTTATCCTCTATTAGGGTCCCCATACCCTTCCAGAAGAGAACATATTGGGTGCTGGGCAGATACACCCAGGACAGGGCACCAATCTATCACTGGACACACACTCACTCACTCACACACACACACACACACACACACACACACACACTCTATATGGGGCAATTTGAACTCAATTGACTTGATTCATGTTTTTGGACTGTGGGAGGAAACCGGAGAACCCAGAGGAAACCCACGCGGACACGGGGAAACATGGAAACTCCACCCAGATTGGGATTCGAACCGGGAATCCCTAGTGCTGAGAGGAGAACATTTTATCATTGGTAACCCAACACCCTAACCACTGAGCTAACTCACCCATTTGAATACAGAGACGGAGCAATGAGGGATAAGGGTCTTGCTCAAGGACCCACATTGGTAACTTTAGTGGACCTGGGATTTGAACACACAACCATTTGATTGATGGCTCAACATCCTAACCACTGAGCTACCCATACCAACTTAAACCCACTTGGGTACAGAGTCGGCCACACAGCATCTCTGGAACAATGAGGGTTAGGGGTCTCGCTCAAGGAGCCACAGTGGTAACTTCAGTGGTCCTTGGATTTAAACCCACAGCCTTCAGATTGAAAGCCCATCAATCTAACCACTGAGCTACCTCACCAAGATATTTCCTTATTATCTTAAGAGAAAAGAAAACTTGGTTTATTTTTCTAAGATTAATTAAGTTGATGATACAGCATCACCACTGTGCGAACTGCGACTGCGACTCAGTGTTACTCTTCTCTAAATGGCCCGAGAACCCTTTCTGGTATGATTTCGTGTAATTAGATGTGAGAACGGCAGCAGATCCAGGAGAACTGGCGCCATGTTCCTGTAATGAACCCAATCCCATCAGAATAATTATATAGGTGTCTTAATTAAGGGGCTCTGCACACACCTAAGAAACGTCGAATAATTCACTGTGTGCCGCTTTCTGGCCTTAATTCAATCAAAAATTGCTTCCTTTCAAGCGACAAATTGCAGCGTGTATGGAACGGAAATGGGTCACGAAACCACAAGACAACAACTCGAGCTTGTTCTAATGAGAAGTAGAACTGAGCCCAGTCCTGAGCGCAGGATGCTACAGAGGAAAAGTTGGCGGAGTTATCTGTCAGTCAGTCGTCCCAGAAACAGAGACCACTTTGGTGTTAACAGAACTCTTCCTGTGAACTGCTTAACGTTTAAAAAGCGCTAAAGGCAACAAAAGAAGAACCCAAGCCCACAATCCTCCTCCAGTCTCGCTTGTAATCATCGTCTCGGGTTGCGCTGAATACAAACCGTGTCTGGCTGTTTGAGGCTTTTTCAGTGATGTAAATATTAAGAAGCTAATCATTCTGTGAAGGCGATGCTCACAATGAGCCGAGCCACTCAGAGGTGCGCCGGGTTCGGGAGCACCGCGCTGAATACGGCTTCCATTCCCCGATTCGACAAAAGCCTTTCAGAGCTTTTAAGAAAGATGCCAATTAAACGTCATTATTCCAACCTGTACTTCAAATTCAACTCATTATGTAGTATTATATCATATTATATTATTCCCAAATGTTACACGTGCCTCTGGTGCTGAGATCTGATTGGCCGGGTCTTTCCCCGAGTCTGTGATATTCCCGCAGTTGTATTGTTATTAAAGCCTCAGTGTGCTGTACAGACCAGAATGTCCATTTATTTTAACGAACCAATTATTTCCAACATTACAGTTTAGCTGGAAAACAGATTCTTTCGTTTCTGGTCGCTAAAACTGTGCAATCGGATTATTATAGTTTAATGCGACAGAAAGTAATCAGACAGAAAGCACATTCAGTCCTCATGTTGCCTAGAAACAATAAAAAAATCCAAAACACATTGGACATCAATCCATCCATTATCTTCCACTTCATCCTCTACTAGGGTTGGGGGGGGGATCCAGGGAGAGATTGTTTCGGGCGCTGGGCAGATAGACCCAGGACAGGACGCCAATCTATCGCTGGACACACACTCACTCACACAGACACACTCTATATGGGGAAATTTGGAGAATTTAGTTGATCTTGATCCATGTTTTTGGACTGTGGGAGGAAACCAGAGAACCCGGAGGAAACCCATGTGGGAATGGGGAGAACATGGAAACTCCACCCAGATTGGGATTTGAACCAGGAATCCCTAGTGCTGATAGGAGAACGTGCTAACCACTAAACCACCGTGCTGCCCAATTCGACAGGTAGTTGCAGTCCTTAAATCTGATTGGCTGAGCTGTTTGTCCAGCCATGACATCAGTAGCAATAATGCACACCACTGATGCTTCACATTCATATCAATGAGTTATGTATAATATTTTAAATACTAAAATAGACATTAATATAAACATGATTAATGTAAACCTGTGTCCTGTTACTCAGCGATCAACGTTGAATTTAAAAACAGGACTTGATGACATCATGATAGACCAGATTATATTAAAAATTCACAGTTCGATTCCCAATCTGGGAGGAGTTTCCATGTTCCGGTTTTCCTCCCACAGTCCAAAAACATGGATCAAGGTCAATTGAATTCTCCAAATTGCCCCATATAGAGTGTGTGTGTGTGAGGGAGTGTGTATCCAGTGATAGATTGGTGTCCTGTCCTGGGTGTATCTGCCCAACGCCCGAGACGTTCTCCTCTGGATGGGCATGGGGAACCCCCCCCGCAACCCTAGTAGAGGATAAAGCGGTGGATAATGGATGGATGTCTAAACAGTGCATGTTTCTGAACATTATGAGACCTGTACTGAAATGAAAGCCCTGCAGCAGAGAAACTTCTCGACATGTTGCGTTAGTTTACATCCCTCGACACATGGTCTGCTTCTCCAAACCCGCGGCTGCTGTCTAACACACACCTTGGTGGCGGGTGATGGGGATGAGCTCTTTGGCGCTGGGAGAGAGGCAGTAGATGCGGGAGCCCTGTATCCTGGCCTCAGTTTCAGTGTAGTCCTCGAAGGAGCAGTTCACGCCGCTAGCAGACAGGTCCGGAACGTTCCGTGCCTGAAGAACCAACTGCAAATGCAAAAAAACAAATCCATGAATAAATAAGAAGTTAGTGAGATGGAGAAGTCTTAAACAGTCAGATTGGGCGGCACGGTGGCTTTAGCATGTTCTCCTCTCAGTGCTGGAGATCCAGGTTCGAATCCCAATCCTCACTCACTCACACAGACACACTCTATATGGAGCAATTTAGAGAACTCAATTGACTTGATCCATGTTTTTGGACTGTGGGAGGAAACCGGAGAACCCGGAGGAAACCCACACGGACACGGGGAGAACATGGAAACTCCACCCAGATGGGAATTCGAACCGGGAATCCCTAACACTGAGAAGAGAACATGCTAACCACTAAGTCACCACAGCAAACTAATTAGTTTAAATGATTGGAAGTAACAAAGGAAGGCGAATTGAAAGGTGGATGTGGAGACGTCAGCTGGCGATCGCAGCATCCCTCTTGCAGCGTGAAAGGGAACGCTTGAGAACCGCGCCTCTAATGCGCCTCCATCTTTCACTTTGACAGAGGATGTAGCTGGTCCATGTGCGGAACTCAATCCGGGGATCAAAGCAAAATGAGGATCCTGACAGTAAAGCAGACCTCTTTAGGAGGGCGATGAGGGCTCGCGAGGGCGCAGATGTAGTCTCACTTGGTGCATATGTTCTAGTGAGCGAGTGCGGATGTGGCGCGGATGGATGATGAACTATCAGTGGTGGTTCCCTCCATCCATCTGCCACATTAACCGGACAAGCAAGTATCATAGAACCAGATTTAGATGAGGGATGAGTCCGCCCGAGCCGGCCGTCAAGGAACGCCAACGCCATCCGGGAGCGATTTAGAACCCCGCTTTAGATCTAGGTGACATTAATGAAGCAGCCTTAAATAATTCATTTCCAAACAAGCGGGAGTCGCTTTCCATCACGGTTCTGGTTCTCCACCGGCCTCCTGTTTTCCGCTGACTGTGTTTACACTCAACAATAGACCCGGAATGCCCTCGACAAACGACATTAGCGTCAGAACAGACAGACCTGGATCTTATTAGTGACTCTTAGTGACTCCCGCTCGAATCAGTTAAGGAGAACAGACAGAACAGAACAGAACACTGAAAGCACTTCAATGGAACTTAAACTCCAAGAAGTGGAAGGTTCTCGGTGCTTATTTGTCGTCAGTACGCATTACTTCTATACAAAGTGTGGAGGTCACGACAGACCGGATCATACAGGAGTCATGAACTCATTTAATAAGAAAACAAACTCAATCTCTTTAAAATAATACTCATCCATTATCATCTGCTTCATCCTATACTAGGGTCACAAGGGGGTTCCCCATGTCCATCCAGGGGAGAACGTTTTGGGCGCTGTGTGGGACAGGGCACCAATCTATCACTGGATACACACTCACTCACACAGACCCACTCTATATGGGGCAATTTAGCGCATTCAATTTACCTTGAATCCATGTTTTTGGACTGTGGGAAGAAACCAAAAAGGGAGGGGGGGGGATAAGGAGATTAAAAACAGGGATAGGGAGGGAGGGAGGAAAACGCCCAGAACAGGGCACACACTCGCACAGACACATGTTATATACAGGGGCAATTTAGAGTAGCCAATTCACCTTGCATCCATGTTGTTGGACCATATAAGGAAACTGGAAAAACCCAGTTAAATCCCATGTGGACAAGGGGAGAACATGGAAACTCCACCCAGATCGAGATTTGAACCTGGATCCCCTGAGGCGAACATGCTAAACACCACACCACTGAGCTTAATATGTGAACAGTAATATTGACTCATTAAATTAATTAAGACATTGAATCTAAACATCAGCGGTACGCTTCCTGTTAATTATAAAATCCTAAAAATATCCATCCTGACGTTTCTGAGACGTGGTTTAGTGATAAAAGTTCTGGACCGTCACTGCCGGGTTCTGGCATCCATAGTGACGTTCTGTAGTGGAACTGGGGTATTTGAGTGGGTTATATTAGAAGGCTGGAGCTTCAGGGATTAGAACTTTGAAGTGGATCGGGTTTAAATGCCATTACATGCTCAGAGAGTAACTACACCGTGAAAATCAAAATGACCACCAAGACCAGAATCAGAACCCAACATGTGTTCTACTGCTGATTAGAGACCCGACCCAGATGATAGAACCAATGATGATGAGGACTTATGTAAGGAACACGTTCTCGTGATGTGCAATGTGTTGAGGTGACTTTCATTAAGTCTGCTAAAGAACTCCATGTCCATGTTCCACATCACATTCAGCAAAACACCAGAACATGAGTTAGTTTTGGTTCTGTAGAAATATTTTATGAGAAAGACTCGGGAGAGAGAGTGAGCGAGGGTGGGGTGAGGAGATAGAGGTAGAGAGGGAGGGGGGTAGTGAAGGAAGGATAGGGAGATGGGGGAGGAGGGGAAGAAGGGAGGCGGGATAAGGGAGGGAGGAAGGGATAGAGTGGGAGGTATAGAGAGACAGGAGAGATAAAGGAGGGAGGGATAGGGGAGGTAGGAAGGGTGGAAGGGATAGGGGAGGTAGGAAGGGTGGGAGGGATAGGGGAGGTAGGAAGGGTGGGAGGGATAGGGGAGGTAGGAAGGGTGGGAGGGATAGGGGAGGTAGGAAGGGTGGAAGGGATAGGGGAGGTAGGAAGGGTGGAAGGGATAGGGGAGGTAGGAAGGGTGGGAGGGATAGGGGAGGTAGGAAGGGTGGGAGGGATAGGGGAGGTAGGAAGGGTGGGAGGGATAGGGGAGGTAGGAAGGGTGGGAGGGATAGGGGAGGTAGGGTTAGGGTTAGGGTGGAAGGGATAGGGGAGGTAGGAAGAGTGGAAGGGATGGGGAGGTAGGAAGGGTGGGAGGGATAGGGGAGGTAGGAAGGGTGGGAGGGATAGGGGAGGTAGAAAGGGTGAGGGATAGGGGAGGTAGGAAGGGTGGGAGGGATAGGGGAGGTAGGAAGGGTGGGAGGGTGGGAGGGATAGGGGAGGTAGGGTTAGGGTTAGGGTGGAAGGGATAGGGGAGGTAGGAAGAGTGGAAGGGATGGGGAGGTAGGAAGGGTGGGAGGGATAGGGGAGGTAGGAAGGGTGGGAGGGATAGGGGAGGTAGGGTTAGGGTGGAAGGGATAGGGGAGTTAGGAAGGGTGGGAGGGATAGGGGAGGTAGGAAGGGTGGGAGGGATAGGGGAGGTAGGAAGGGTGGGAGGGATAGGGGAGGTAGGAAGGGTGGGAGGGAGGAAGGATGGGGAGGTAGGAAGGGTGGGATAGATGAGATTTTAGAAATTTCATCTGATGTTTTAAATCTCAATGTTTAAATCCCACATTCTAACAGCAGACCGACGGGGTCGCCCGAGCTTAAAGAAGGGGTCGGGGGCAGGACTACCTGCTGCTGGGGCAGAACGAGAACAAGTTGCACTTTACGTGTCGAGCAGCGGAGCTGCAACTGAACATGGAGGCTTCTTCAGCGGGCTCGGCTGTCACGAGAAGGGGGTCAGCGCCTCCTTTTTTTAGCGCCGCCACACAGTGCCTTTCGAAGACGCTTCAAAGCCGGCATGCTACATCATTAGTATCAAAGTCGTCCCCGAGTTCTCCACCGAGTTCTCCACCGCTAGAGGCGAGGACTCAAGGTGCTATTTGTGTCTGCATGAGTCGCTTTCATACAGACTCCACAGAGTCCTCACCGCTAGAGGCGAGGGTTCAGAGTGCTGTTTGTGTCTGCATGCTACTCCTCCTAGAAGGTTCCTGCTCAGGAACGCACCCTACATCATCCAGGGGACCAGGCGTGTGGACGATCATGATCTAAGGTCTGCATTCTCAAGTCCTTACATTGGATACCAGTCAGTTACAGACGTTCTTGCTGGTTTATTAATGCTCCTGAAGGGATATGAACCAAGCAGATATCTCTCAGCTTTAAAAACTAATCATGAAGAAGCAGCATTCAGCCACTATGCTGAATGAGAACGTTAGAAGAACCCTGACTTTGAATTTACATTTACATTTTGGTCATTTAGTCGACGCTTTTATCCATAGAGACTTAAAAGTATCCCAACTTGGTACTTGGTTGGGGTCAGAGCACAGGGTTGGTCATAGCACCCATTGAGCAATGAGGGTTAAGGGTCTTGCTCAAGGACCCACATTGGTAACTTTAGTGGACCTGGGATTTGAACCCACAACCATCTGATTAATAGCTCAACACCCTAACCACTGAGCTACCCATACCAACTTAAACCCACTTGGGTAGAAATACAGAGTCGGCCACAACGCATCTCTGGAGCAATGAAGGTTAAGGGTCTTGCTCAAGGACCCACAATGGTAACTTCATTGGACCTCGGATTTGAACCCACAACCTTTAGATTGAAAGCCCATCAACCTAACCACTGAGCTACCACACCCCTAGCAGTCTGAATACAGAGTCGGTGACAAAGCATCTCTGGAGCAATGAGGGTTAAGGGTCTTGCTTAAGGACCCACATTGGTAACTTTAGTGGACCTCGGATTTAAACCCACAACCTTTAGATGGAAAGCTCATCACTCTAACCATAGTGGTAACTTTAGGGGACCTCGGATTTAAACCAAACTTATAGATTGTAAGTCCATCACCCTAATCACTGAGCCATCACAACCATAGCATCTCAATTTAAATCCACTTAGGTCTGAATACCAAGTTGGCCACACAGCATCTCTGGAGCAATGAGGGTTAAGGGTCTTGCTCAAGGACACACACTGAGCTACCACACCCCCAGCATCCCAATTTAAACCCCTTGAGTACAAATACAGAGTCGGCCACACAGCAACTCTGGAGCAATGAGGGTTGAGGGTCTTGCTTAAGGACCCACAGTGGTAACTTCTGGACCTCGGATTTGAACCCACAACCTTCAGATTGATAGCCCTAAAACCCTAACCACTGAGCTACCTCACCCTGTGGTAGCCCCAACTTTAGAAGCTTTTAAATCCAGACTGAACACATTTCTGTATGAGCGGTGTACACTAAATTTAGTTCACTATTCACACTTTGCTTCTTATTTTTATTGTTTCTATTATTCACTTCGTTTTTTTATTTCACTCGTTTATGTTTTTTTGATTTTATGGCTCTGATTTCTTGATTTTTCTTCTTTTTAAGGCACTAGTTTAATTCTTTTCAATGGCTTTCATTATTTTTATTACTCTGTGAGTCACTTTGAATTACTTCTGTATTAAAGGTGAAGCCCACTGATGAGGCTGAAATGAGTTCCACCTCGGTTCCTTAAGCAAATTCCAATCTTCTACAATGTACTGCAGGTTCTTCTGTATGTCTGCCTCCACAGAGTAGATCACACTCCTGACATTCTCATGGTCCAGATTATCGGTACCCTGCAAACTCTGCTGAGTGGTTAGCATGTTCGCCTCTCAGCGCTGAGGAACCAGGTTCGAATCCCGAATCTCCAGCTGCAAACGTTCCATCAGGCCAGGTGGGTTCCCCCAAACCCCGGCTTCTCGTTGAGTGTATAAAGGATTAGATCATAAATTCGGACAGTCCAAATTATCGATACACTGCAAACAATTTCATCTTAACAAGTCCGAAAATCAGGTGGCACGGTGGCTTAGTGGTTAGCATGTTCTCCTCTCAGCTCTGGGGATCCAGGTTCGAATCCCAATCTGGGTGGAGTTTCCACGTTCTCACCGTGTCCACATGAGTTTCCTCTGGGATGTCCGGCTTTCTCCCAAAGTCCAAAAACATGACTTTAAGGTGAAAAAAATGCTCTAAATTGCCCCTATATAGTGTATGAGTATGGGCGGCATGGTGGCTTAGCGGTTAGCACATTCGCCTCTCAGCACTAGGGATTCCCGGTTCGAATCCATGTTTCCATGTTCCTCCCACAGTCCAAAAACATGGATCAAGTCAACTGAGTTCTACAAATTTCCCCATATAGAGTGTGTCTGTGTGAGGGAGTGTGTGCCCAGTGATAGATTGGCGCCCTGTCCTGGGTGTATCTGCCCAGCGCCTGAAACGTTCTCCCCTGGATGGGCATGGGGAACCCCCCCATGGAACAAGTATATTATACACACATAATGCTTAATAACCCTTCAGTGATAATGCGTTGGTTCATTTCATGTAAACAGATCAGTAAAGCCGTAGAACTCTTTCCCCACCTGGACTTCAGACATGGTCACTGAGATGTTGTTGGGTTGAACGGTGAGATCCACACACTGGTCCACTCTGGTCGCAAAGCGCCAAGATTCGTCGGCCCGTTCGCACCGGTCCTTACGAGAGCAGCTGTGGTTGAACAGAAACACACATCAGCATCATGTGACCTCAGTCTGAACACTAAGACAACATTTATATCCCGTGCGTTGGTGCCCATCACCATCCCCATCACAAAAGTTGGGACAGATGTAGATTTATGGTTAAGGAACCAGCGCTGTGACCTGAAGGTCGCCGGTTCGGTTCCCAGTCCCACCAAGTACTATTGCTGAAGTGCCCTTGGGCAAGACACCTAACCCTAAATGCTCCACTGGGTGCAGTATACAGGGCAGTCCATCGCTCTGGACATGTATTCTCACTTCACTCAGTGTGTGTGTGTGTGTGTGTGTGTGTGTGTGTGTGTGTGTGTGTGTGTAGGACCCCACTTTAATGGATTACTCTAAAACCTCAAGTACAAATCACATCAAGTACCAGAACCATATAACGCAAAGTTCTACCCGTTGCTTAATTATGATGTCATATTTTAGTACCCACTTGTGTTTTCTTGTCAGATGGCGCCCTTATTCTTAACTGGACACCTTATTCTCCACCAACATACTCCATCATCCACCTCATTTTACATTTATAGTTTCTGCTATATTTCACATTGCATATGGTGCTATATTTATATTTATAGCATTTATCATTTTACACTACATTTTAAATATATATATATATATATATATATATATATATATATATATATATATATATATATATATATATATATATTTCTATATTATATTGATAGTTGTATATTCTATATTCTATATATTTAAAGTTGTTTAGTTGTATATTATATTTTATCGTATTTATGTCTTATTTTAATTTTATGTACTGTATTTAAATTCTTTTCATTTAAGTTCTAACTACGCGGCACGGTGGCTTAGTGGTTAGCATGTTCTCCTCTCAGCACTAGGGATTCCCGGTTCGAATCCCAATCTGGGTGGAGTTTCCATGTTCTCCCCGTGTTCGCGTGGGTTTCCTTCGGGTTCTCCGGTTTCCTCCCACAGTCCAAAAACATGGATCAAGTCAACTGAGTTCTCCAAATTGCCCCATATAGAGTGTGTCTGTGTGAGGAAGTGTGTGCCCAGTGATGGATTGGCGCCCTGTCCTGGGTGTATCTGCCCAGCGCCTGAAACGTTCTCCCCTGGATGGGCATGGGGAACCCCCCCTCCCCCTCCCCGTGACCCTAATAGAGGATAAAGTGGAAGATAATGGATGGAAGTTCTAACTTTAATAGAATAGTCCGTGAGCCATAATTCGTTTCTGTCTCATGTACCACATGCGATACAAATGACAGTAAAACTTCCTTGAATCTTGAATCTTGAATGTGGAACCCTGCAAAATTCTACAGTGCAGAGTTCAGAGTGTCTTCATCATTGAGGAGCGCAGGGTTCAGTCACTCCTGTATTGTACAGGTCTGGACGGTGACCCCGGCCACTTAAGGAGGATGGGAATCCCACCGAGTCTCAGTCCTGTTCAGGTTTTTTTTTTTGTGCCAATAGAACCATTTTGGGAGTTCAGCTTAAAAATAATGCGCTGTTCTGAAAACACACCATTTCAAATCAAATTAAATCGAGTTCGGCGTCATTTTGAAAAAACAATTACTCAGCGTTTACACAGTTTCTTTCAGCGCTGGGGGTCTGGGTTCGAATCTAAATCTGGGTGGAGTTTCCATGTTCTCCACGGGTCTGCGTGGATTTCCTCAGGGTTCTCCGATTTCCTCCCACAGTCCAAAAACATGGATTCAAGGTAAATTTAATGCTCTAAATTGCCCCATACAGTGTGTGTGTCCATGTGAGTGTGTGCCCAGTGATAGATTGGTGCCCTGGGTTCCCCATGCCCATCCAGGGGAGATGTTTTGAGCGCTGGGAAGATACACCCAGGTACACTTACTCACAAACACAAACACACTCTATATGGGGCAATTTGGAGAATTCAATTGACCTTAATACATGTTTTGGGACTGTGGGAGGAAACCGGAGAACCCAGAGGAAACCCACACAGACACGGGGAGAACATGGCGACATGGGATTCGTACCGGGAATCCCTAGAGCTGATAGGCGAACATGCCAACCACTGTCGCCATAAATTAATTTCTAATAAATAAATCGTTATGATCAATATGCTGATGTCGGGAAAAGCGTGCGGTGAGAACCTCGACTCGGTTCCGAACTGAGCCGCAGCTCCCTCGAAAAGTCACCAATGAATGATGCTGCATGCCGGAATAGAGTTTATAGCCCCTCCCCCCCACCCCCCACCCAATCAAACACCACTGACAGTAATTCCTGTAGATAACAATGTCGCGAGCAATCCGTTTTATAACGTCAGCCTTTCAAAATGTCAGCTTACAGGCAATCTGTGACCTCATTTAAAACCTGGCATGTGCTCTCCCGTCTGTGGGGTTCAGCTCTCCCGAGTTCCCACCTCATTTAAATGGTTATTGCGATTGCTACAGGGGAAGTCACTTAACTCAATAAGGGCATGTTGCACTTACAGTAGTTCCGGCTCACGCTCCGGAGAATGAAGTCACTACAACAGCACTAAGACTATTATGTTAATCATTCAGGTCCTGAAGTAGCCCGGAGCCCTCGCACCGCCTGCGCCGGCCTCTCAGGCTCCCGTCGCTCGGCGGACGCGCGGGGGGGAACGGGCCGAGATACGAACGCGGGTTGCGGGGTCGACTTACTTCAATTGCCATTTTACCTGCCCTCAATTAAAACCCATGCTAATTTTCATCTTCCAAGAACGATGGAGAGATAGCAGAAGCGCTCTTGCTGTAGTTGGGGAAAGTTTAATTAACGTTTCAGCGTCACCCAAGTGACATTCTGAGGCGATTTCTCACAGCGCTTAGCGATTGAAATGTCAATGTCAGCTTTAACAATATTATTAAAAAAGCGTTAAAGACAAACACATTTTCCCCATAACGCCGAGGTCAGGCAGATTAAAACATTCACATTTATATATGATATTTCATTCTGACCGGCGGAACGGTGGCTTAGAGGTTAGCACGTTCTCCTCCTCTCGGGAGGTTAGCGCTGGGGATCCAGGTTGGAATCCATGTTCTCCCAAGTTGAATGGAATGCTCTAAATTGCCCCTATATATTGTGTGTGTGTGTTTGTGTGTGAATGAGTGTGTGCCCAGCGATAGATTGGCACCCTGTCCTGGGTGTATCTGCCCAGCTCCCCAGGATGGGCATGGAGAACCCGCCCTCCCTCTCTGCGACCAAAGTAGAGCATTGAGCGCATGATAATGGATGTGGTTTGGACAGTGTGTGTGTGTGTGTGTATTTATATATAAATGTATACTTCGATTCGAACCTAATAGGATCACGTTCTGCTTCTAGTCAAAACCCCCTTTATATATATATATATATATATAAACATACATACACACAGGACCTCAGTTCTCTGTTCTCAAAAGTTTGGCCACGCCCCCTTCTGGCTCCATTCTCTATTTCCTCCACTTATCAAACAGCTGGACTTTGTAGTTGTACAATTCCAGACTGTAGAACATCTGTGTTCTTGTGTGTGTTAGTCCTCTGTTGGTTCTGTGCTCTCTGTTGGTCAGCAGCATCACAGAACAGGTATCATTTGGGTGGTGGATTGTTTCTGGTCAGTTCTGCAGTGACACTGATGTGGTGAGGGGGTGTTAGTGCAGCAGTGCTGCTGGAGGTTCATTTAAACACCTCAGTCACACTGCTGGGATAGGATACAATAATGCACCAACCCAATAACCCCTGCTCTGTGGGGGTACTATTGGGGTTCTGACCATTAGAACAGAGTAAAGGGGACGTACACTGTATGTACTGTAGAACACAAACAGATGGACTACAGTCTGGAACTGTAGAACTACAAAGTCCAGCTTTACAGAAAGTGGAACTGAGAACCTGGATGATAAGTGGAGCATGAAGAGGGTGTGGCCAAACTTTTAAGTGTATATATATACTGTATATATATATATATGAATCCATTAAAAAAGCAGGGAAATGAGGTGAATGAATCCAGCGTCCTGATGGTGTATATACTCACACATTGAGCAGGACACACCAGCCGCAGTGAGGATCTCTGGAGCCCAGACACTCGGAACATGTTGTGTACTGATCACAGCTCTCGACTGGAACGCGCTTCACCTGAAGAACCAGATAAAGA
>JAFMOC010000563.1:225000-227500 GCA_019802505.1 Corydoras sp. C115 | reverse complement strand
ACTAAATAATCCAGAATGAAATAAAATCTGAGCTCATCGGCTGTGGATGTGGATTCTGAGATCGGAGCCATGTATTAATTACACATGAATATAATTTGAAAATGAGAAATTATATCATAATTTGCATTTTAGTTGGAATTCTGGAGGTGGCTTAGTGGTTGGCATGTTCTCCTCTCAGCACTAGGGATTCCCGGTTCAAATCCCAATCTGGGTGGAGTTTCCATGTTCTCCCCGTGTCCGCGTGGGTTTCCTCCGGGTTCTCCGGTTTCCTCCAACAGTCCAAAAACATGGATCAAGTCAATTGAATTCTCCAAATTGCCCCATAGAGAGTGTGTGTGTGTGAGTGAGTGTGTGCAGTGATAGATTGGTGTCCTGTCCTGGGTGTATCTGCCCAGCGCCCGAAATGTTCTCCCCTGGATGGGCGTGGGCATGGGGGAACCCCCGCGACCCTAGTAGAGGATAAAGTGAAAGATAATGGATGGATGTTCAATTACTTTATATTGAATAATTTAATATTTAATATCTATATAAATAAGATGGCACATGGTGGCGTAGTGTGTAGACATGTTCGCCTCTCAGTGCTGGGGATACCAGGTTTGAATCCCAATCTGGGTGGAGTTTTCATGTTGGTGTCCGAGTTTTCACGGTGTCCATGTGTGCTTCCTCCAGGTTCTCCGGTTTCCTCCCACAGTCCAAAAACTTGGATCAAGGTCAATTGAATTCTACAAATTGCCCCATATAGAGTGTGTCTGTGAGTGTGTGCCCCTAGTGATCGATTGGCGCCCTGTCCTGGGTGTATCTGCCCAGCGTCTGAAACGCTCAATTGGCTGCTCTAAACTGCCCCTATATAGTGTGTGTGTGTCTAAATGATGGTGTGCCCAATCACTAAAACCTTCTAAGGTAACCTCTAACCTTCAGCTACTTTGGCAGAACCTGGAGTCGTTTTTCAGTTGGTTCTTCTGATGAAACACACACTGTGCCTTTAGTTCTGAGAGTGAGGGAGAAGAATCAACATCAGGTGGATTTCGGCAAATGGTTTCTTATTATGAGTCTGTGCCATTACTGTTTTCCGGCACATATTGTCTGAAGCTAGAACGTCCTGTACAAATATGCCAAGGCCAGCTGAGCAAAATCTGGCTTATCTGCATGGCAGTGATGTGCAGCCGGAGTGTCTGACCTTTTCTGTTCCAATCTTCAATGCTTTCACCAGCTGCTCAAGTTACAGAGTAATATCTGTGTGTGTGTGTGTGTGTGTGTGTGTGTGTGTGTGTGTGTGTGTGTGTGTGTGTGTGTGTGTGTGTGTGTGAGCGAGTGATGGGTGGTGGGGGGGTATCAACCATAAAGACTTCATTGGCCAAGATTTCATTAGCAATAAACTCAAACCAGTAAAAGCATGGCAGAAACATTTACACACACGAGCAGTATAGACACACAGCTATACAGTATCTCTCTCACACACACACACACACACACACACACAAATGCAAACACAGCTATGCATTCTCTCTCTCTCACACACACACACACAAAAACACGCACACAAAGATATGCATTCTCTCACACACAAAAAACATGCACATGCTCACACAGCTATGCCTTCTCTCTCTTACACACACACATACATACACACACACACACACACACACACACACACACACAGAAACAATGCAAACACTAATAGTACTTGAATGAGGTAATGGTTGTGTTGGTGGTGGTTGTGATGGTGTGTGTTGGGTGGTAATTGTGGGTAGAGGTCGTGTGTGGTGGTTGTGATGGTAGAGATTGGTGGTAAGTGTGGGTAGAGGTTGTGTGTGGTGGTGGTGATGGTGTGTGTTGGGTGGTAAGTGCAGGTAGTGGTGATGGGTGGTGGTGGTATGTATTGGGTGATAAGTGTGGGTAGAGCTCATGTGTGGTGGTTGTGATGGTGTGTGTTGGGTGCTATGTGTGTGTAGTGGTGGTGATGTGTGTTGGGTGGTAAGTGTAAGTAGTGGTAAAGGGTGGTGGTTGTGGTGTGTGTTGGGTGTTAATTGTGGGTAGAGGTTGTGTGTGGTGGTGGTGTGTATTGGGTGGTAAGTGTGGGTAGAGGTGATGATGGTGGTGTGTTGGGTGCTAAATGTGGGGAGTGTTAATTGGGTGGTGGTTGTGATGGTGGTGGTGTTGATGTGCTGACTTTGTAAGTCACACAGGATAACAGTGTCTTTTAAATGATTAAATGTAAATGTAAATGTGTCAAATCTGCACTAAGTGTTAAACACAAACTACCCCAACATAAAACACCAATCATTGCAACTCCACCTCAATAACAGCGGCTTGATTGGAACCCGGCAGAGTGTTGCTCTGCGTTAATGGCGTCATCTGCATCGCTGTTAGTCTGCTTTCCAATGGCGCGAATGCTAATCTGCACCTTATCATCATAAACACCTCCTCCCATAAAGACGGACCGTTTGCATGTTGTTTTCCTAATTTTACAATAAGTAAGCATCTATAAGTGTAAATGTTC
>JAFMOC010000563.1:212500-220000 GCA_019802505.1 Corydoras sp. C115 | reverse complement strand
GCACAATATGCACCCTATATATATATATATATATATGTGTGTGTGTGTGTGTGTGTGTGTGTGTGTGTGTGTGTGTGTACAAGTAAACATGTATATATTTGTATCTGTACATGTGTGTGAATAAATATGCATGTGTACATGTGTGCATGTGTACGGGTATACATGTATGTGTACATACATGTGTGTATTTGCCTGTACGTGCATGTGTGTACATACATGTGTGTTTGTGTGTATATGTGTGTGTGTGTGTGCGTGTGTGTACCTGTTTTTCCGTGAGGGTGTAGATGTATCGCTGGTCAGGGCTGAAGAGCAGATCTCTCAGGATGGGGCTGCCCTCTCCCACCACCACGTTCTCGTACAGCAGAGCAGGTCTGGACTGACTCACCGAGTTGATCAGAATCTGCAGGAACACAAACACACACACAGAGTTGCCATCAGCCTTTTTATTAAGACTTAAGGTCTGAAAGGTGAAGACCTCCTGACCTGACAGCAGTGCAGCAGACTCTCAAACACAGCACTGCCAGAGTCGCACCAACACGAATACAATTCATCATGAAACGACCAAAAACCAAAAGCTTTCCCTTAAACTGATGACATCAAAGCACTGAGTGCACATCAAAGCAGAGTCCTGTCTCCTCACTGCTCGCTCCTATTGACTCCTTTATACACCGTATGTTTACAATGGCACTCTCTCTCAGACGACTTCGGGTGTGTGCGTGCATGCGTGTGAGTGAGTGTGTGTGTGTGTGTGTGTGTGTGTGAGTGGAGGATTAGCAACATCAGTCTCTAATTGAATCAAACAAAGCAGATAGACACTTAACTGTCAGACAGACAAGAAGGACTCGATTATGGGCTCAGCACAGAAATCAATAAAGCTAGTGCTGCACACACACAACCAAGTTCTCTCTCTCTCTCTCTCACACACACACACACACACACACACACACACACACACACACACACACACAGTCTAGTGAGGGTTAAAATAATAACTCCATCCAGTCTGTACACGGCTCACCACCTTAATATCCCTCAGTTTATTTTTACACAGGACCACAGGACAGTCAAAGGTCACGCATTAATTACAAGTTAACATGATCATATCTAAACCCACTCCTACTTTTACCCTCCCCCACCCGCATTTTGACCCGCAATTCAAGACAGATACATAGCTCCTGTATTTATCCTGAGGGAAATTCTTGACCTCCAGTAGCTTACAAGCAAAAGAGGGAATATAGAAACACAAAAAGTATAGAAACAATACAGAGTGCAAATAAACTATATACAATACACACACACATTATATATATATATATATGTATTGACATACATAATACGATATTGACATTTGCCATCATTGCATTTAGTTTTTATTCACAAATTGTGTCCCAACTTTTTTGGAATCTGGTTTGAATATATATACACACACATATACACACACACACACACACACACACACACACACATATATACTATACATATATACATACATATATACTGTACATATATATACACACACACACACACACACACACACACACATACATACACACGCATACATACATACACACATACATACACACATACGTGTGTGTGTGTGTGTGTGTGTGTGTGTGTGTACAGTGAGGAAAATGAGCATTTGAATCCCGTGTGACTTTGCAAGTTCTCCCACTTAGAACTCATGGAGGGAAATGTTTCTTAGGTGCATGTCCACTGTGAGAGACAAAAAAATTTCCCAATTTATGATTAATTAATAATTGATTTGTGTGTTGTATGTGGATTCTACAGATTAATACGTACGCACTCAAAATCCACTTAAGAGATAAAGGGAAAAAATATGCAAATGAAATTAGACCAGCTTTGAATTTTCATGAGTAAAGCCAATTCTCATCATTCCTAAATCTTATTACCAAATTCATTATGCAATTATTCACGACGCGGCATTTCATTAGTGATGGACACTCGGATAAGTCACTGCAGAGTCTGATTGTGATACAGTGATGAGGAGGCTGGCACAGAGAAAAAATACCTACACAGCTGTGTATAGTCGAGTTATGTTAACAAACAGCATTTTAGAGAGAGACGGTCTTTAAATACTACTCTGAACATAATTATCATTGTTGGATAATTTGTATTAAAGCAATGAGGCAGGGGGATATGAGTTATTGTAAATAAATCACAAAACGAGGCGTTATTAGGCCCGACTCACAGCGGAGTGCCGGCACATCTCTTTCCCATGATTTGGTCGCAATAATGCACAACCTCGAGTGCCTTACTGCTTTAATAAAACAGCTGCAAACACAATATGATAAAGGTTTGATTCATAAATGCGTTTATTAAAACTAAATTATTAAAGCCTGGAATTAAATAAAACTGCAGCTAGTCGTGGAAATGAGAGGTAGATATTGCTTATTAAGAACCACCAATGTGGTAAAATTAAAAGACTAATAAAAATAATACATTATCTGCCGCTTTATCCTCTATTAGGGTCGCGGGGGGGGGGGTTCCCCATGCCCATCCAGAGGAGAACGTTTCGGGTGCTGGGTAGATACACCCAGGACAGGACACCAATCTATCACTGGACACACACACACCCTATATGGGGCAATTTGAAGAATTCAATTGACCTTGATCCATGTTTTTGGACTGTGGGAGGAAACCGGAGAACCCGGAGGAAACCCACGCAGACACGGGGAGAACATGGAAACTCCACCCAGATGGGGATTCGAACCAGTAAGCCACCGGTTCTTTATACATTTCGTTCAAACTACAAGCCATTCAAAATAGACCCCTTATCCCCGACTCATCATTTGATTTAAATACACCAAGGTTTCATCGGCGGTTCCGCATGCCCATCTAGGGGAGAACATTTTGGGCGCTGGGATGATATATAAAGGACAGGGTGCACACCATTTCACCTTGAATCATGTTTTTGGACTATGGGAAAAAAAACCGAAGAACCCGGAGAAGACCCACACGGACACGGGGAGAACATGGAAACTCCATTGAGATTGGGACCTGACCCGGGAATGCCCAGTGCTGAGAGAAGAACATGCTAAACCACTAAGCCACTAAGCTATTAATAGAAAAGAATCGACTCTAATGGCTTTAATGTGAAAGAGCTCGAGATAAATAGCACATTAACGAAGAGTGAAGACACACCTCTGGTTCACGAGCATGAACTCTCTCTCACACACACACACACACACACACACACACACACACACACACACACACACACACACACACACACACACACACACACACACACACACACACACACACACACACACAGTTAATGGCTGCCACTAAATAAATGTCATGTCCTCATGGGGAAGTGAATGTTCGCTGGGTGCATGTGGAGGTGACTAAAGGTTAGAAGTTTAAATTGTAGGACTGGCACAAAGTCGGGGCGGCACGGTGGTTTAGTGGTTTAGCATGTTCTCCTCTCAGCTCTAGGGGTTCCCGGTTCAAATCCCCTTCTGTGTGGAGTTTCCATGTTCTCCCCGTGTCCTTGTGGGTTTCCTCCGGGTTCTCCGGTTTCCTCCCACAGTCCAAATACATGGATCAAAGTCAATTGAGTTCTCCTAATTGCCCCATATAGAGTGTGTCTGTGTGAGTGAGTGTGTGCTCAGTGATAGATTGCCCCCCTGTCCTGGGTGTATCTGCCCAGCACCCGAAACGTTCTCCCCTGGATGAGCATGGGGAACCCCCTTCCCCCCCCCCCCCCCCCCCCCCCCCCCCACTGCGACCCTAATAGAGTATAAAACAGAAGATAATGGATGGTGAATAAGAATAAGAACCGTAACCTCCGACTCTTTAGAACACACGTCCTGACTGCAGTCCACCCCTACAGGTGGTTTATATAAAAGAGTCTATTAGAGAAAGAATCCTAAAACTGGTTCAACACTTCCTCAATTATGTAGCACATACACGTTAATGCCCCCCCCCCCCCCCCCCCCCCCCGAAATGCATTTCTCAATCTAATAACGTGGGCGATGTTATTGCGAGCGCATGCAGGCGTGCCAAAATGCGGTGCGACCTTTTCCCGACTGTTAACAAAGGTCAGCGGGGGTCAATCACTCAGAATGAAAGGTCATGGGCGGCAATCGGACCGGGCGTAATTGTACAAATTGATTTAAATTACAGTACTGACTGCTAACGCATCGTTGGAGAACGCAGGCGAGTTATTCAGAGCATTCGAGGGAGTAATGAAGAGAAAGCGTCTGCAGAGAGCCAGCGCGAGAGGACATCGCCGCTTCCTTTCCATTCCACAGAGAGCAGCGAAGGCTGCGTTCACGTTGCTCAAACCCGACTCTCGCCCAATCACGTAAGCATCCTGCATCTGGATTCGCCCACATGCCTTGACTCACATCAGATCGCCAGACGGAGAGGCGTGATTCATCCCTCCACAAAACGTGTCCATGTCCACTGCTCTAGAGTCCAGTGGCGGCGTGCTTTACACCGATGCTTTGCATTGCACGTGGGCTTGGATGCGACTGCTGGACCATGGAAACCCATTCCATGAAGCTCTCTGCAAGTCACCGTGCCGCCCTATTATAATATTATTATTCAATAAAAATAATACAAACAAATGTTTTATTTTACAGGTGTCACGGTGACTTAGTGTTTAGCATGTTCTCCTCTCAGCGCTAGGCATTCCCGGTTCGAATCCCAATCTGGGTGGAGTTTCCATGTTCTCCCCGTGTCCGCGTGGGTTTCCTCCGGGTTCTCCGGTTTCCTCCCACAGTCCACAAACATGGATCAAGGTCAATTGAAGTCTCCAAATTGCCCCATATAGAGTGTGTCTGTGTGAGTGAGTGTCCCCATTGATGGATTGGTGCCCTGTCCTGGGTGTATCTGCCCAGCGCCCGAAACGTTCTCCCCTGGATGGGCATGGGGAACCCGCCCACGATCCTAATAGAGGATAAAGCGGAAGATAATGGATGGCTTTTATTTGCCCCTAGAATGTCAATCCTGTAAATGATCGCCAATAAACATCCCGATGCATCCACACAGCCAGCCAAAAAAAGTGCAGTGGGCATGAGAACCTGCCTCTGTGTCTTTAGTGAGGAGGAGTCATAATACAGCCCCCTGGAGCAATGAGGGTTAAGGATCTGCTCCAGGACCCACATTGACAATGTCTACGGACCTGGGATTCGAACCCATAACCTTCATTGATAGCCCAACACCCTCACCACTGAGCCACCACACATACATATCCTCCATCAGATCCTATTGTGAGACTCAAATTCATTCTTCACAGAGAAAAAAGAGGCTTTCAGACCAAATCCCAAAAAAATAGCATCGCTAAACTACTGCAAATAAATTCTTTCAACCCGAATATGAAACCTGACTCGCCTGCTGCTTCAGACACTGCATTATAAGAAGCAGCCATTACATACAGTATGTATATGTGTGCACAGGAGGAGAATATTAAATACATTCATTACTCTTACAGCTTTTACCAAACATCAATGAACTGTATGCACTCTTCCTTCTGTGTTCCTGAGTTTCTAACTTATCGTCACCCTCTGCATTCCTGCAACCGGGGTGAAAATTAGTCACTGCATGTTCTGTTCCCAAAACGTCCCAGTCGAGTTCTAGAGTCCTGAACAGGTCGACATTTTCTTGATCGGACACAAAATGCAATGCACCACATTTTTGCTCCATATATTCATTTAAATTATAGAAATGGTTAAAAATATCACTAAATACTTAGATTTTCTATAAATACAAAATAATATTATATATATATATATATATATATATATATATATATATATATATATATATATATATATATATATGTATATATATATATATATATATATATATATATATATATATATATACACTGTATATATATATTGTATATAATAATTTTGTATATAATTTTGTATATTATTTTGTATATATACAAAATCTAAACATTCATTGATTATATATATATATATATATATATATATATATATATATATATATATATATATATATATATATATATACACACACATATGTATATACACTATATACACATATATATATATATATATATATATATATATATATATATATATATATATATATATATATTACACACGCACATATACACATACTGCAGTGATACTGACATGGTGGTGGTACACCAATCAAAATGTACACACGAAGTGAAACTGAGAATACGGACAATAAGTGGAGCATAAAGGAGGCGTGGCCAAAGTTTAACTCATAATATAATTTGAAACGTTGGATTAATTAATAATTAAATTAAGCAGGTAAGTAGTGTCATTACTCATAATAACAGTTGACTCACAGCACCTCATCTTCATTTCATTATCTTCCACTTAATCCTCGACTGGGGTCATGTGGGGGGGGGGGGGTTGATCCAGGGGGAAAGGATTGGCAGATACAAACAGGGCAGGGCACCAATCATTGGGAACACCCACTCTATATGGGGCAATTTTGAGCAGCCAAGAGGAACTCCAGATTGGAATTGGAACCTGGAACCCAGCGCTGAGAGGAGAACATGCTAACCATTACGCCACAGCAGAGATGTCTGCTGACCTCGCGACATCTTTCCTGTAAACTACTCTCCCCATAGTTCCTGAACCGGGTTCCTGTGGAGAGCGTGGTAACACTGCAACTGTGGCACCATGTACGTGCTAAGGGCGTGACGAATCAAACTGTGCCATCGTCCCGTAATGATTTATTTAAAGCTTCTCTTTTAGAAATCATCTTTATTTTAAGAATCCTGCATCATTAAACGTCTGCTGTCGAGAACTCAATTATTAACCGGAGTGACTTCACAACATCACACCCCGTTTATTAAACCAGGAGGGAGCTGTTTTAGATTGAATTGTTTAGAGATGAATGAGATCTGCCGTTAATGTGAACTGAATTAGATCATGAGAATGAAGAGATTTGATTTACTGATTAAGCTTCAGATTGTAATAGAGTTCCGTTATCCAGCTTAGAACTTAGAATCAGATCAGAGACACCCTGCTTTTGAGAGTTTAAGACTTCCGAATTTCATATATAATGTTCTTTCTATGTGGGCGGCACGGTGGCTTAGTGGTTTAGCATGTTCTCCTCTCAGCGCTAGGGATTCCCGGTTCGAATCCCCATCTGGGTGGAGTTTCCATGTTCTCCCCGTGTCTGCGTGGGTTTCCTCCGGGTTCTCCGGTTTCCTCCCACAGTCCAAAAACATGGATCAGGTCAATTGAATTCTCTAAATTGCCCCATATAGAGTGTGTCTGTGTGAGTGAGTGTGTGCCCAGTGATGGATTGGCGCCCTGTCCTGGGTGTATCTGCCCAGCGCCCGAGACGTTTTCCCCTGGATGGGCATGGGGAACCCCACCGCGACCCTAATAGAGGATAAAGCGGAAGATAATGAATGAATGAATGTTCTTTCTATACAATGACTCACGGTGGCTTAGTGGTTTAGCATGTTCTCCTCTCAGCACTAGGGATTCCCGGTTCGAATCCCAATCTGGGTGG
>JAFMOC010000563.1:177500-202500 GCA_019802505.1 Corydoras sp. C115 | reverse complement strand
TACACACACACAGAGAAACACACACACACAGATATTCACACTCAGGCAGCATTGGGATTCACACATTACAGGGTAACAAGTGAAGTTCTTTAAGACCTGTAGCCCCCTCCCTACCCTCAGCCTCACCCGCCCCTCACCACACACCCACTAACACATCCAGCAGCATCATCACAGTGTAAAGTAAGAACCTCAGGGAGAATGGAACCAGCGCAAGAGCACGACCCACAAACACTCGCACAGCTGCCCTCAGTAACAGCACATACAGATGCATGTTGTGAGTTAGTGCAAGAAAAACAGGTGAAGCACCAGCCTAACCCCCCCCCCCCACACACACACACACACACACACACACACACACACACACAGATTAGCATACTGAACAGTGGCATGTGGCGTGAGCGGCATGCTGACAGCTGGGTGGTCGCCTGGCAACCAGGTGGGAAACAGATGCTCCGGCTGCGGTTTGGCCTGTTGCCACGGTAACAAAGAGGGCGCCGACCCCTGGCCACAGCGTGCGAGTGTGTCTGGGCACTCGCCCTCTGCTCAACAGGTTCTCCTGGCATGGATCAGTGTATCATCACAATGGTATGTCCCAGTCACACCGTCATTAGAACCAAATGACAGGAGAGCAGAGCTGTTCAGCAGGCTTCATCCACACAGCAGCTCCACCTCGTCTCACCCACAGGGTGGGAAGGCATTCCATGCACCTCCACCTTCCAAATGTATACCATATTATATCAACTAATGTTTGGCCACGCCCCTTTCTTGCTCCATTCTCCATTTCCTCCACTTATCATACAGCTGGACTTTGTAGTTGTACAATTCCAGACTGTAGAACATCTGTGTTCTTGTGTGTGTTAGTCCTCTGTTGGTTCTCTGTTCTCTGTTGGTCAGCAGCATCACTGAACAGGTATCATTTGGGTGGTGGGTGGGGTGTTCCCCATGTCTTGGGCGTTTTGGGTGCTGGGCAGATACACCCAGGACAGGATACCAATCTATCACTGAACACACACTCACTCACACAGACACATGTTTTTGTTTTTGGACTGTGGGAGGAAACCTGAGAACCCGGAGGAAATCCACACGGACACGGTGAGAACCTGGAAACCCCGCCCCATATAGAGTGTGTGTGTGTGTGAGTGAGTGTGTGCCCAGGGATAGATTGGCGCCCTGTCCTGGGTGTATCTGCCCAGTGCATGAAACGTTCTCCCCTGGATGGGCATGGGGAACCCCCCATGACTCTAGTAGAGGATAAAGCGGAAGATAATGGATGGATGGACATCAGAAAAGTTTTTCCCTCACGAGTTTGTAAAAGATTTAAACAAATTGGTGCAGTAGATGGGTAATAGGGTGCAATTCCATTTCTGACTCGAGCCTGAGTGAAAGACGGATGAAGACAGCGGAAGAAAGAGAAGAGAGAGAGATCAAAGTGTAATTGGTTAAAGCCGTGGACCACAATGGAATCAGACTGCTGCCAATTAAGTGTAAAGTGAGTGCATCGACTGGTGCGTTTCAGCAGCTTCACCCCGCTTCCTCAATCTAATCAGCTTCAGAGGAAGCCCTCTGACCACACACGCTCCAGCGGCCTCCTCCAATCCCTCTAAACACTCGGCCCTTCCGCTCGGCGAGGGAGGCTACGAGCACTCTGCGGAGACGACGGCGAGATGTTCCACTTAGTTAACTGAAAGCTCGAGGTTTGACGATCCAGGGGTCAGTGAGGTTTGGCAGGTGTGGGCAACTTTCTGTACGACGGCTGATTAATTACCCCGGGTTCGTGGGAGTGCGAGGGAGTCCGGGTGGTGGTACCGCTCGACTGAAACAGGAAGGGAACGTCACCGCCTGACAAGGCCAAAGGTCAGCGAGGACGTGGCTTTCTTTCCCGCTCGCCGGCGTTTGTGAGAAAGGGCAGAGCGTGCCGTCATGTGTCACTGTTTATTATCACATTAGCGATGGATGACGCCGCGAGGCTGGCCGCGAGGCTGCACGGAAAATCCACTCTGAAGACTGACAGCTCCAAAGCCGTTTTCAATTACACAAGCGGCCAAGTAAGATAGCAGGGATAGCTTTATTATTTACAGCACATCAGCACAACTACAGCCAGGTCGGAAAGCAGAATCAGTGGCACGTTCACGCCACCAGCAGAAGTGCTTAATATCCAACTTGCCGAATGTTTTGGCAACGGTTGGTTTTCTGTTGGCGGGTAGAAGCTGTGCTGCGATTTTACTGCTACACATGAAATCAGCCCAACTCAAAAACAACAATCATCAAACCCGCCTCAGTCCGGCCCTTCACCGGACACCTGGCTCTGACTCAATCATCACGCTCGCTGATAAAATAAGAAGAAACTAACAAAATATCAATAAGACAATTAAACGGAGTGAAGTGGTTTGTTGTGTGACATGATGGAATTTGTTGCTGACTAAATCATTTCATTTCATTATCTTCCATTAATCCTCTAATAGGTTGGGGGTGGGGATCAAGGGGAAAACATTTCGAGCGCTGGGCAATTACACTCACACGGACAATACAGGAACAATTTAGGTGAAAGCAGCCGATCCGCCTTGAAGCCTTGTTTTTGGACTGTGCAAAGAAACCCACGTGGACACGGAGAGAACATACAAACTCCACCCAGACGGGGATGGAGGATTGGGCTCCCCAGAGCTGAGAGGGGAACGTGCTAACCACTAAACCACAGTGCTGCTCATTCTCCCCATATATATTTATACGCACACAAAAAACTACACACACATTATATATATACAGTCATGGCCAAAAGTTTTGAGAATGACACAAATATTATATTTTCACATGATCTGCTGCCCTCTGGTTTTTATGTGTGTTTGTCAGATGTTTTTATCACATACAGAAATATAATTGCAATCATATTATGAGTAACAAAAGCTTTTATTGACCGTTAGAATGAGTTAATGCAGCAAGTCAATATTTGCAGTGTTGACCCTTCTTCTTCAGGACCTCTGCAGTTCTCCCTGCATGCTCTCAATCAACTTCTGGACCAAATCCTGACTGATAGCAGTCCATTCTCTCACAATCAATGCTTGCATTTTGTCAGAATGTGTAGGTTTTTGTTTGTCCACCCGTCTCTTGATGATTGACCACAAGTTCTCAATGGGATTAAGATCTGGGGAGTTTCCAGGCCATGGACCCAAAATCTCTATGTCGTGTTCCCTGAGCCATGTAGTTCTCACCTTTGCTGTATGGCAAGGTGCTCCATCATGCTGGAAAAGGCATTGTTGATCACCAAACTGCTCTTGGATGGTTTGGAGAAGTTGCTCTCTGAGGACATTCTGGTACCATTCTTTATTCATGGCTGTGTTTTTAGGCAAGACTGTGAGAGAGCCAATTCCCTTGGCTGAGAAGCAACCCCACACATGAATGGTTTCAGGATGCTTTACAGTTGGCATGAGACAAGACTGGTGGTAGCGCTCACCTCATCTTCTCCAAATAAGCTGTTTTCCAGATGACCCAAACAATCGGAAAGGGGATTCATCAGACAAAATGACTTTACCCCAGTCCTCAACAGTCCACTCCCTGTACCTTTTGCAGAACATCAGTCTGTCCCTGATGTCTTTTCTGGAGAGAAGTGGCTTCTTTACTGCCCTCCTTGAGACCAGGCCTTGCTCCAAGAGTCTCCGCCTCACAGTGCGTGCAGATGCATTCACACCTGACTGCTGCCATTCCTGAGCAAGCTCTGCACTGCTGGTAGCCCGATTCCGCAGCTGAAACACTTTAAAGAGACGGTCCTGGCGCTTGCTGGTCTTTCTTGGGCGCCCCAGAGCCTTTTTGGCAACAATGGAAGCTCTCTCCTTGAAGTTCTTGATGATGTGATAGATTGTTGACGGAGGTGCAATCTTTCTGGCTGCGATACTCTTCCCTGTTAGGCCATTTTTGTGCAGTGCAATGATGACTGCACGTGTTTCTTTAGAGATAACCATGGTTAACAGAAGAGAAACAATGATGCCAAGCACCAGCCTCCTTTGAAAGTGTCCAGTGGTGTTATTCTTACTTAATCATGACAGATTGATGTCGAGCCCTGTCCTCATCAACACCCACACCTGTGTTAATGGAGCAATCACTGAAACCACGTTAGCTGCTGCTCCTTTTAAGGCAGGGCTGCAATGAAGTTGAAATGTGTTTTGGGGATAAAGTTCATTTTCTAGGCAAATATTGACTTTGCAATTAATTGCTGTTAAGCTGATCACTCTTTATAACATTCTGGAGTTTATAAAATTGGGGGATTGGTATTACACTGTAAAGCTACTTTCAGACAAATATATTATAATAATAAAAATAACTTAATATATATTTCAACTTAAACAAATCAGGTTGGAGATCCCTGGTCACTAGATCAGTTGAAATTCCAGTGAAGTTAAAGGTGAAGTGCATCCACAGAACAGCCTCAGTCTTTGATCCAGGATCATAAGAAGTGAAAAACTACCTGCGTACAGTATTTACATATGCTAATGCACAAGCCAGCTGTCTCCTGGCACGCGCTCAAACTCGCTGGAGGGAGGCGACGGCGAATGTCAGGGGAAAGGTGGCGCTACTGTCTTTAATGTGTCCAGACAGAGACCTCCCAGACGAATCGATTCCTTACACAGACTTCCAGGTAAAGACAGCCTCTGTGCTCGTTAAGGACGACCTTTCCAAGCTGTCCATCTTTTCGGAATTCGGCGCGTGTCTGTAAGGATAATCTCGCGAAAGCCAGGCCTCAGACCCGCAGCAGAGCGAGGCTGGCCGGGTCTCAGACGTGAACCGTGCTTGTTGTTCTCGAGTCCATTTGCATGATGCAGAGGGCTGCAATATCCGGCACGAGCTAATTGTTAGCTAACGATATGTCCCGCGGCAAAGCTCGTTGCTGGAGACGTTACAGCAGACCATTAGTGAGCACAGGATGTAGCCCGGGCGCCGTACACAGGAAAAAGGCAATACACTGACATGTGGTGGCCACATTTCGGTAACGTACACGCCATGTGTGTTTACGAGACTGCGCTCACGGTATCCGGCTAAAACCCCTGCCGTCCTGACCGCCATCTCCACGGATTTCGGCAGAACTCTGTGTAGCGTTACCCTGTCAGTTATGGAATATTCACTGTCGTCTTTTCAGCTGACACGCCTTTATATTTGCTGTCCAGCTCTCTTGAGGTTCGGCTCAACACGTTCTCTCTCTCTCTAAAGCTCCTCTCCCGGTCGGTCGCTGCCACCTCGGGTCAGGGCTGCACGGGGGAAATGATGAAACCGTGCACGAGCCGAGCGTGGACCAAATCCATCTGGTTGATTATACAGAATATGCATCTATCTATCTATCTATCTATATATACACACATCCATCCATCCATATGCACAAACATATATGCATATATACATACAGATACAGTATATATATCCATCCATCCATTCATTATCTCCCACTTCATCCTCTACTAGGGTCCCATGTCCATCCAGGGGAGAACGTTTCGGGCGCTGGGCAGATAGACCCAGGACAGGGCGCCAATCTATCGCTGGACACACACTCACTCACACAAACACACTCTATATGGGGCAATTTGGAGAATTCAATTGACTTGATACATGTTTTTGGACTGTGGGAGAAAATCGGAGAACCCGGAGGAAACCCACACGGACACGGGGAGAACACAGAAACTCCACCTAGATTGGGATTCGAACCGGGAATCCCTAGTGCTGAGAGGCCAACGTGCTCATATATATATGTGTGTGCGTGGTGCCCCGTCCTGGGTGTAGCCGCATAGTTCTTTATATATATATATAAATGAACACTAGATTATACACCTTTTTTTGTGTTTTCTTCTTGCCACTGCCACTTCAGTTTATTTATTGGGGGATTGCTGTTACACTGTAAAGCTACTCTCAGACATGTTCTATTGTAAAGTGAGCGATACAAATAAAAAAAACTTAAATCATATGTCCTGCACTGTTGAGGCTGCCTGACCATTAAAGGAGAATGAGTCCACCACTGAGCCTCGGTCCTCACAAGGATTCTTCCATTCCACAATCTCTTCACAATCTCAGGGATTGCGTGGGGTCAGGGTCACGGGGGGGAAATGATGAAACCGTGAACGAGCGGAGCCGAGCGTGGACCGAATCCATCTTGTTGATTGCGCCGACGCTAAGCTAGCCTCGGGACTGATGGGGAAATGATTTGAGTGCGGCGGACGCGAGTCCTACCCCTCTGTGTGTGCGTGAACGCCAAAGCGTCGGAGAGCCCGTCCCAGAGGTTGCCACGGCAACCACGCCGTTCTCGCTAAGTGGCCGAGACGTTGGACGGCGGCGCTGCTAGCTGGAGAATTAGAACGCGGCCAATAAAAAGATCAATCGGAGTGATTAGGGCGAGTGGAGTGGGGATATAGGAGTTAATACATAGCGTACATGATTGATTCCAGACCGTGTCAGTTAGAATTACAAAGCAGAGGCATGAGCTACAGCGATTGATTAGGCAATTAACACTGAATAAAGAAACACCACACGTACTGTACCCCACACACATATATATATTTATATATATATATATGAGGAACCAGAGAGAGAGACCGAGACGATAAGAGAGAGAGAGACAGAGAGAGAGAGAGAGAGAGAGAGAGAGAGAGAGAGAGAGATACACGCAGACAGTCATGGCCAAAAAAATTTCAAGAAGACTGCTGAGGCTGAGGGGAGAGGAGAATGAGGATGACGAGAAGAGGAGGAGCTTGAGAGGCACAATGAGAGAAGAGAACAGCTTAATAATATTAATAATAATAATAATAATAGACTGGCATGGTGGTTTAGTGGTTGACATGTTCTCCTCTCAGCACTAGGGATTCCAGGTTCTGGGTGGAGTTTCCATGTCCTCCCCGTATCTGCGTGGGTTTCTGCCGGGTTCTCCGGTTTCCTCCCACAGTCCAAAAACATGGATCAAGGTCAATTAAGTTCTCCATATTGCCCCATATAGAGTGTGTCTGTGTGAGTGAGTGTGTGTCCAGTGATAGATTGGCATCCTCTCCTGGGTGTATCTGCCCAGCGCCCGAAACGTTATCCCCTGGATGGGCATTGGGGAACCCCCCCCCCCGTGAACCTAATAGAGGATAAAGTGGAAGATAATAGATGGAATAATAATAGGGCGGCACAGTGGTTTAGTGGTTGGCATGTTCTCCTCTCAGCACTAGGGATTCCAGGTTCTGCGTGGAGTTTCCATGTTCTCCCCGTGTCCGCGTGGGTTTCTGCCAGGTTCTCCGGTTTCCTCCCACAGTCCAAAAACATGGATCAAGGTCAATTGAGTTCTCCATATTGCCCCATATAGAGTGTGTCTGTGTGAGTGAGTGTGTGCCCAGTGATAGATTGGCGTCCTGTCCTGAGTGTTCTCTGGAGGAGAAGAGAAAGGTCTAAGGTAGGATATACAGGATAGGGTGAGCTAGAGAATCAGGGTCTGTTGTGACACCTCCTAATTAGCTGCCCCTTATTCACAAACTGCTCCAACATTCTGGATAAAGGGCAAGTCCTGGTCCATGTGTCCAAACTATTCGGACAAATGTACCGGGGCCCATAGTTTGGTGCAGTTTTAAGCTTGTGGTTAAGGAATCCACTTGTCGACCTGAAGGTCCTAGGTTTGATTCCTGGTCCCACCAGGTACTAAAGCCAAGTGCCCTTGAGCAAGGCACCTAACCCCAGAAGAAACAGTTCCAAATGATATAATGATACACATCAGCCTGTGTTTGGAATGTGGCAGGAGAACCCACTGAGGCACAGGGAGGACATGCAGTCACCGCAACTGGGAATGGAACAAAGGACCTTCTCACAGAGCGAGTGTGGTGCTAACCTCTACACCACAGTATTGAATCCAATTAAGTAGAGAGCTTAATTATGTGATTATAGACTCAAACACACAGAGAGAGAGAGAGAGAGAGAGAGAGAAAGAGAGAAAGGTGGGACGGGTTGGTGAGGAGGGGGGGGGCTGAGACAGACATCACTATTAAAATAACTTCAAATAATTCCCAAAAATATCGTTCTTATGAACATTCAGAGAAAGAGAAAGGGCGCGAGAGAGGAAGAGAGAGTAAATACACAGCCTCTCTCGCCCAGGGCGCCCCGGTCCTCTGAGTATTAATACAACTGAGCTAATAACAAATCCGTCACCCGGCAACAGGTCGCTATTAGCTAATTAACAACCTAAACGAGGACCTGCTTATTTGTGGCATCTGCCAACAGCTGGTTATGAGGAGGAGGGAGGAGGCCTAAGGAGACGCACAACCCTACACAACGGCACACACACACAACACACACACACCACACACACACACACAGAGCAAAATGCAATTACAGGAACATGATCAGTTCTAAAAACAGGGGGATGCTACAGATGGTTCCCACAGCAGCATGCAGGGATGTGGGTGCTGTTCTCCCCAAGACACGGATACACAAGTGTAAACACACACACACACACACACACACACACACACACACACACACCCCACCCAATGCATTTCCATCTAGCAGAGTGCTAGACTTTCGGATCTTGCACTGTGCAGACAGATGGTATTTCATCTGCGCCGTAAACCGCACTCCTCCAACATGGAATAAGCACATGGCGGCAGAGCGGACGTCCTACCTGCATGTTAACGGCTCATCTGCATCACACGGCTTCAGAGGGCCAGGTCTCTGACCTCGCCATCACCCTGTCTCTCACCGGCCCCGCCGTGTCCCGCACAATAGCGCGGGCTGGACGAGCTGTCCCAGCCAATTACACTGAAACAATACAGCGCTCCAGCTTCCTCCACTGCCAGACCACCCAGAGACAGAGACGGAGAGGGAGAGTGAAAGGAAGACAAGCCATCGGGGGAACTAACAGCATCTCCCGGAGAGGGCAAGTCAAGATTTATTTGGTTGGAAATGAAGCGGCGCTGGGAGTTTTAACACATCCATTCTCATGCAAATCCGAATTTGGGAAATGAATTGGAAACCGACTCCCTTTTCTCGTTTCTTTTAAAGCTAACTGTTGAGATGCGCCGATTTCTCCCACACTGCAGCCAATAAGCCGCCTCGCTGGTAAAGAACAGCTGAGCTTTATGATCCCAAACAAAAGCTCACTACAGTTTTGGAAAACGGCGTCGGAGCTCAGCGGTCAGGATGTCGGGCAATTAATCTGAGGGTCGGGGGTTTCAATCACAGAGTCCACTGAAGTTCCAACATGAGCCCTGGACCCCTGTTGCTTCAGGGGTAGTGCATCATTGATGAGGCAGTGCTCTGATCAATCCGTTTGGGTGAATACATCCATTATCTTCTGCTTAATTCTATACTAAGGTCACAGGGGGGTTCCCCATGCCCATCCAGGGGAGAACGTTCAGGCGCTGGGCAGATACACCCAGAACAGGGCGCCAATCTATCACTGGGCACACACTCTTATAATATGGGGGCAAAGCAGAGGAAAGCGGAGGACCCAAAGGAAACCCATGTGGACACGGAGAGAACATGGAAACTCCATCCAGATTTCTGCTCGCATACACATACATGTGCGCACACACACACACACACACGTACACACACACACACACACACACACACACACACACACACACACACACACACGTACACACACACACACGTCATTTGTTCTAATGTGCATTCCTGAAATGATGCATAGCTTTGTGTTATCAAAACCCAGAATCCTATTATTTCATTTATCACCTGCACATTCATCTCCCCGAGAGCATAAATCAACTGATTGTTTATGAAACAGGGTTCTCTTTGTTGAAATGAGTTCTCCTCCAGGTAACCAGTAATCTTACAAAGACAAATACGGCTTCCCTCACAATACATGATGTTTCCAAGGTAGATACCAGGATTAAACACATTCCACCATTTAAATAGTGTAATTAAACACAGAGAGGAACAATGTGAGATCACACACACACACACACACACACACACACACACACACACACACACAGAGAGAGAGATTAGTTTAAAAAAAAAGATGCAAAAAAAAAAAAAAAAAAAAAAAAAACTCATTAACAGTTTTCCTTTCTTAAAACAATTATATATATATATACATAATTTTATATATACATACATTATCTTCCGCTTCATCCTCTATTAGGGTCGTGGGGGGGGTTCCCCATGCCCATCCAGGGGAGAACTTTTCGGGCGCTGGCCAGATACACCCAGGACAGGACGCCAATCCATCACTGGGCACACACTCACTCACACAGACACACACTCTATATGGGGCAATTTGGAAAACTCAATTGACCTTGATCCATGTTTTTGGACTGTGTTGGTTCTGTGTTCTCTGTTGGTCAGCAGCATCACAGAACAGGTATCATTTGGGTGGTGGATTGTTTCTGGTCAGTTCTGCAGTGACACTGATGTGGTGAGGGGGTGTTAGTGCAGCACTGCTGGGATAGGATACAATAATGCACCAACCCAATAACCCCTGCTCTCTGGGGGTACTATTGGGGTTCTGACCATTAGAACAGAGTAAAGGGGACGTACACAGTATGTACTGTAGAACACAAACAGATGGACTACAGTCTGGAACTGTAGAACTACAAAGTCCAGCTTTACAGAAAGTGGAACTGAGAACAATGGAATCCCAATTCTATTGGAGCAGCTAATACACACACACACACACACACACGCGCAAGCATACACACGCATAACGCCACACGCACACACACACACACACATACTGTACATAAAAACACACACGCTTAAGTATACACATGCATAACACCACACGCACAAACACACACACGTAAGCACACACAAAACCATGCACACACACACACACACACAAACACGTATGCACACACACGCAAACGCAGATGCGTGTGCACACAGACACACACACACACACAGAGAGACAAGCGACACACAACACCTTGCACACACATGCACACCGATGGATGCAAACACACACACACACCCACGCATAACACCACACACACACACACACACATAACACCACACACACACTCTGCTGTTTGTGTTTAGTAGTGGTGTACATGCCGGGGGCAGTTGGTGAAGGACAGGGAGTAGTAAACAGGGCAGAGGGACAGGTGTGAACGGTCTTTAGGTCTCATCGTCCTCATGTCCTTATTTATTTTAGAGTGTTGTTGCTGCAGCAGTGTAAAGGCCTGAGGACGTCTGCAGAACCTCAGTCTACAGTTTCTGAGCTTTATATAGGAGCTTAATGATGAAGCAGCAGCGCTGGCTACTGTCCCATACTGTTCTCCATACACAGTTAGTATAGCCAGTGTACCCATCAGTACATCTATAGAACGTGGAAGGAACTGGCAGAACCTAGAATAAAGCCACTCAGACACACAGAGGACATGACGACGTCCACACAGAAAGCACCGCTGTTTGTCCTAACTGAGAATCGAACCCGGGACCTGCTTGGTGTGAGGCTGTTAGTCAGCACACGTGCCCGGAGTGGTGGGACCGGGGTACAACTGGGATGAGGTGCCCTGCTCAAGTGCACTTCAGGGATGGGACTTGGTGGGACCAGGGATGGAACCGGGGACCACAAACCTATGACTACCTTTATACCACAGACAAAGTTGGCTGGACTAAGCTACGTTTTCTCCCCTCCTCAACTGACCCTGGCAAGGGAAACATAATGGGCTGGACTGTAGCCTATCCCTGCACCCTCCACATCCTCCTGCACGTTCATGTCAGTGGGTTGGTATGAGAAATAGGTCAGAACTTGGCCGATGTTCTGTCGATGAACCAATAAAAGACCTTCAAACCTCAGTCACTCCTCACCTCACGTTCTAACCTTCTCAGTCTCGGTCCTCCACCCTGTTCTCTCTCCAACCTCTTATCCTGCACTCTGTCTCATGCTCTCAGCGGTCGCGTCCTGTGGTCAGCTGCAATCAATGACCCGCTGGCACACCCCACCTTTCCTCTTCACATGAGCAGGGAAAAGCCCAAGTGACGGAGAGACGAATGAGAACTTGTATCCGTCTCTCTACAGAACAGAGGTTCTATGATTTAAGCTTCCTAAAGTTCCCCAGAGACAGAACTATTCCGCAGGCAGACCTATTAGTTTTCCATCCATCCATTATCTTCCGCTTCATCCTCTACTAGGGGTTGTGAGGGGGTTCCCCATGCCCATCCACGGGGCACTGGGCAGATACACTCAGGACGGGGCGCTAATCTATCACTGGACACACACACACACACTCTATATGGGGCAATTAGGAGAATTCAATTGACTTGATCCATGTTTTTGGACTGTGGGAGGAAACCGGAGAACCCGGAGGAAACCCACGCGGACACGGGGAGAACATGGAAACTCTACCCAGATTGGGATTCGAACCAGGAATCCCTAGTGCTGAGGGGAGAACATGCTAACCACTAAGCCACCTTGCCGCCCCCCTATTTGTTTTAAAGTAATAAAATTAAATAATAATAATAATAAATGAGTTGTGACTCTAAATAGAACTGTATAAACGCTTGTTAGCATGGAACAGGGTAGAACCCTGACGGTAGACTGTTGGTACAGGTTAAAGAGCAGGGTGTCAGGGGCAGGGGGAGAACGGCGTTCTTTCCGATGCTGCAGTAGATAAAGATGACGGAACCCGCTGAGTGATGAGAACATTATTAATATGTTTGTGACTGTAATGAAAATCTCATTCTGCAGAGAGCAGGAGCAGATCATCCAGAACCTCAGAGTGCTGCGCCAAAGTCTCCTCAGAACCGTTTAACTTCCCTGAGATAAGAACGTCAGAGCAAAAGAACAATCAGAGTCAGAGCACAGAACGACGGAACGTTCCGCCAATTTCACACCATTCCACTTTCAACTGGAAGAAAGTCTATTTCAACTATTACACTGTAAACACACACACACACACACACACACACACACACAGACAGATACCGTTCAGTACAACTGTATACACACACACAGTCAGTATACAATATTACTGCTTCTGTTAAACAACACACACACACACAGACACACACACAGAGAGACACACACACACACACACACACACAGAGAGACAGATACCATTCAGTACAACTGTATACACACACACAGTCAGTATACAATATTACTGCTTCTGTTAAACAACACACACACACACACACACAAATACACATACACAGTCAGTATACAATATTACTGCTTCTGTTAAACAACACACACACACACACACACAAATACACACACACAGAGACAGATACCGTTCAGTACAACTGTATACACACACACAGTCAGTATACAATATTACTGCTTCTGTTAAACAACACACACACACACACACACACACACAGACACACAAATACACACACACAGTCAGTATACAATATTACTGCTTCTGTTAAACAACACACACACACACACACACACATACACAGTCAGTATACAATATTACTGCTTCTGTTAAACAACACACACACACACACACACACACACACACACACACAAATACACATACACAGTCAGTATACAATATTACTGCTTCTGTTAAACAACACACACACACACACACAAATACACATACACAGTCAGTATACAATATTACTGCTTCTGTTAAACAACACACACACACACACACACACACACACACAAATACACAGTCAGTATACAATATTACTGCTTCTGTTAAACAACACACACACACACACACACACACACACACACAAATACACATACACAGTCAGTATACAATATTACTGCTTCTGTTAAACAATACACACACACACACACACACAAATACACACACACAGAGACAGATACCGTTCAGTACAACTGTATACGCACACACAGTCAGTATACAATATTACTGCTTCTGTTAAACAACACACACACACACACACACACACACACACACACAGACACACAAATACACACACACAGTCAGTATACAATATTACTGCTTCTGTTAAACAACAACACACACACACACACACACACACACAAACACACACACACAGTCAGTATACAATATTACTGCTTCTGTTAAACAACACACACACACACACACACACACACACACACACACACACACACAGTCAGTATACAATATTACTGCTTCTGTTAAACAACAACACACACACACACACAAATACACACACACACACACACACACAGTCAGTATACAATATTACTGCTTCTGTTAAACAACACACACACACACACACACAAATACACACACACAGTCAGTATACAATATTACTGCTTCTGTTAAACACACACACACAAATACACACTCACACACACACGGTCAGTATACAATATTACTGCTTCAGTTAAACTAAACACACAGACAGGTTCACAGACACACACACACAATTACATACATACACACATTCTCACACAGACAAACACAGGATACACACGCACGCACATACGCACGTACATACATACCTAAACACATTCTCACACATGTGCACAAACACAAGCGCACACACTCACGCATACACACACCCACAGTAAAACACACACACACACACACACACACACACACACACATCTATATACACACAAATACTCATCCATAGATACACAGGTGCGGGCACGCGCGCGCACACACACACACATACAAATAAACACATGTCCACATACACACAGCCTCTTACCCACATACACACATGTACCTGCATAAACACACACACACACGCACAGCTACTGCTTTAGAGCCGGTAACGCTCACTCTGCCCGACGACTCGTGCAGCAGTTTGTGTTTCTGAGGTAAAGGAGGTATTTCTGAAGTATTTATTGATTTATTAGAAGCCTAACGTCGTGGAGATGCTCACAACAACTCCACCTCAGCTGCAGGTTTCAAAGCTGGTTCAGTCTGACTGAGTGTTGTCATCAATTTCTCCATTAATATTAACAGAGCCAGATCCCTAAACCTCTGCAATCCTTTTTGAACAGCGCCAGCGCCTCACTGTTCTGCCCATGCGAACGCACCGATGCCCCCCGTCCCCCTCGCGCCTCCCCATCGGGGAGATGATGCAACAGAGGGCAAGGCTCAGAGAAATCCGGATGATTCCGAAGCCATTTCTCCTTCATCAGTCTCTCCTGTGCCCCCCATTCTCCACACTCCGTCACGCCGAGTTCCTGTAGCGGCGGACCGAGCCAGAGAAAGAGATATAAGCAGCGGCTGAAACTGTAATAATACCACGCACACACCCCGGTGGGAGCGCGCCGGCACTGCCTTCCAGCTGAAAGCTTTGACCTACCCCGTAAGAGAGGGCACAACCGATTACAGTCCTCTTCTGGTAAGAGCCGAGCAATCCAAAAGTCATTCATCCAATAGACATGCATACAGACACACACACACACACACACACACACACACACACACACACCTGTACGTCTCAACCAATCTCCAGAAGGAAACGACAGCAACAAATCAGTGTGCGGAGCCTCCGCGGAGGGAACATAAACCCAGTGAGCATGCACACGGCTACAGGAGACGTGGACGTACTGCGCAATCTTTCATCAGCAGAGAACCTTCCACAAAATAAGGAGGAACAGCGTGTACTGCAAAACACACAACAAGTGTTCCGCACGGTGGCTTAGTGGTTTGCATGTTCTCCTCTCAGCGCTGGGGATTCCCGGTTCGAATCCCAATCTGGGTGGAGTTTCCATGTTCTTCCCGTGTCCGCGTGGGGTTCCTCCGGGTTCTCCGGTTAACTCCCACGTTCCAAAAACATGGATCAAGGTCAAATGAATTCTCCAAATTGCCCCATATAGAGTGTGTTTGTGTGGGTGAGTGTGTGTTTAGTGATAGATTGGCGTCCTGTCCTGGGTGTATTTTCCCAGCGCCCGAAACATTCTCCCCTGGATGGGGAACCCTCCCACCCACCACACAACCCTAGTACAGGATAAAGCAGAAGATAATGCATAGATGGATATATATATATATATATATATATATATATATATATGCATATGCATGCTTCAATTTGATTTTTGTACCAATTTTTACTATTGTTGTCCATCTGTGTCCTTTGTTTTTGTTAGAGGGCGTGTACGATTGTGAATAAATCACAAGAAACAGGCGTTGATGGTACAACGTGTAGCCTCTTTCTCTTTTTCATGATTTATTTAGGGTAACGCACAACCCCGAGCTCATTACTGCTTTTATAAAATGGTTTGCAAATACACCATAACCGGGTTTAATTCATAAACGTGTTCATTTCAAACTAAATTATTAATAGTCTGCTCTTCAACAACGTTATCTAGTTCGGTTTTTAAAGTGAACGATGGTTGCTAAGCAACGGGATACCAGCTTCGGGAATAGTTCTTCGGGTCTGTATTTAATCTGTATTTCATTTGATCATTTATGCTACATGATGTGAAATAATGTATTGTATATCATTCATTAATACAAATTAGGAGCCCTCACAGGTGTGCATTATTCTTAATGAAGTCACGACTGGACGAACGGCTCAGCCAATCAGATTTAGGGAGCAGAACCAGCCGTTTCATTCATTCATTATCTTCCGCTTTATCCTCTATTAGGGTCGCGGGGGGGTTCCCCATGCCCATCCAGGGGAGAACGTCTCGGGCGCTGGGCAGATACACCCAGGACAGGGCGCCAATCTATCACTGGGCACACACTCACTCACAGACACACTCTATAGGGGGCAATTTGGAGAACTCAATTTACTTGATCCATGTTTTTGGACTGTGGGAGGAAACCGGAGAACCCGGAGGAAACCCACGCAGACACGGGGAGAACATGGAAACTCCACCCAGATGGGTATTCGAAACAGGAATCCCTAGTGCTAAGAGGAGAACATGCCAACCACTAAGCCACCGTGGCGCCCTGGAAGCAGCCGTTTGATAACGTTATGGATGAGGATGAGAGTAAACAGGATGAACACAGTTACACGAATGGAAGGTATATGAAGGAAGAGCGTTCAGAGGAAGCATGTTTCCCAGCATCCCTTGCCCTCGACCCTGCTGTCAGGCGGCTGCTAAATCAGCGGGGCCGGAGCTCAGCTGCTTATGTTCCTCTGTGATTTAGAGTATTTAAATCAATGCAAAGTGTATCTACTGAAACCCAGAACATAGTGTCGCCTGCCAAGTCCTACACTGTTAATTAGCTCGTTTCAAAGTCGGACCTCGCGCTCGAGTTTGTCACAGAGACGCTGGTCTGACTTCTAGGGTCGGTAATGATTTAATGAGGAATTATCAAAGGATTCATTGCTGATGGGAATTACAAAGAAAATTAATTACCAAGCTCTACATCCCAGAGAAAGAACCGCCCCTTTATTATTTAACAATCAATATATACATAATAATAATAATAATGTGTTTGGGCGGCACGGTGGCTTAGCACAACTCCCGGTTCTAATCCCCATCTGGGTGGAGTTTCCATGTTCACCCCGTGTCCACGTGGGTTTCCTCTGGGTTCTCTGGTTTCCTCCCACAGTCCAAAAACATGGATCAAGTCAATTGAGTTCTCCAAATTGCCCCATATAGAGTGTGTCTGTGTGAGTGAGTGTGTGCCCAGTGATAGATTGGCGCCCTGTCCTGGGTGTATTTGCTCAGCGCCCGAAACATCCCCCCCCCTCCCCAAGACCCTAATAGAGGATAAAGCGGAAGATAATGGATGGATGGAATGTGTTAGGGCGACATGGTGGTTTAGTGTTTAGCACCACTCCCGGTTCGAATCCCAATCTGGTTGGAGTTTCCATGTGGGTTTCCTCCGGGTTCTCCGGTTTCCTCCAACAGTCCAAAAACATGGATCAAGGGCAGTTGAATTCTCCAAATTGCCCCATATAGAGTGTGTTTGTGTGAGTGAGTGTGTGTCCAGTGATAGATTGGCGCCCTGTCCTGGGTGTATCTGCCCAGCGCCCGAGACGTTCTCCCCTGGATGGGCATGGGGAACCCCCCACGACCCAAGCAGAGGATAAAGAGGAAGATAATGTGTTAGCACGTCCGCCCTCTCACCCTAATCTTCTGGCAGACATTACCCTTAAGTTAGATTAGAGAACAAGTCTGCGTATATGGTCTACTGCACACCCATAATTCCCAGTGACCCAGCACATGGTCATATCTCAGAAAACTTCACGACTGACTTGGGGCTTTGTTTGTTTTACCTCAAAAACTGTGGACATCCTAAAAATCAGAGCTACCTGATGAGGTATGGTCTTCAGCTTTGAGAACTAGGGTTCCCCATGCCCATCCAGGGGAGAACGTTTCAGACCCTGGGTAAATACACCCAGGATGGGGTGTCAACCCATCACTGACACACACTCACTCACACCATATGGGGCAATTTAGATCAGCCATCAGATTCATGGTGCATGATTGTTTATTAATGACTTTGTAATAAGGACATTAGTTACATATCCGAGGTCCCCACTGGTTATCGAGGGAGATTAATTAATGGTTCCTGTTTATTAACGTTCTAGACTGGTGAAGTTGAGAAGCTGGAGACTCGTCTCTTCTCGTCTCCTCGTTTCTTTTCTTTTCGTTTTCAGTGTGCAGCTCCGCGTCATGACGGATTTGGCCGATGTAACCCTTCCAGCTGGTTTGGGGTCTGCCCCGTGGTGTCTGTCTGGAGAGACTGGAACAGTTCTAGCGGAAACTGATTAGTAGGTATGCGCCTGAGTCGCCAACAGTGGAGCCGCATCGTACTCGGGGGGGCGTTCATGACTTTCAGAGGTCCTAATGGCTTTTATCGGAACGCTACTTTCAAATCTCTTCCGCTATTGTTCGATACGAAGCAAATTTTAAAACGCCAGTTGCGTCGACTCCCAACTGCGTTCTCCATCCCATGATCCGGCAGAACAGAGGTCCCATAATTACAGGCTTCAGGCCACTTCAGTCCCGTGTGCACCTGCTCCCGACCCATCCTGTCTGTCACTGCTACCCCCCCCCCAACCAATCCTCCCCTCCAAATATATCATGCTGGGTGACAAAGGGCAGCAGTTATGACAGAGGAAGAGATCAGGTGTCTATCTGCAGGCCCGTCGCTCGCGCTCCATCTATCCCTGTCCGTTCCGTCGTATCCCGGGAGGAGCAGCCTGCTCTGTTAGGTGGCATGTAATCATGACCTGCATTAGAACAGCGATTCTCAGCTGGTGGGTCTTTTGGGTCACAGACAGCTTGTGACATAAAAACATTAAACAAATATAAATAATGAATGCTCATCAGATTTTGTACTCGCCTTTTATATTGAAAAGGAAAAAAAGAGAGGCGCGTGTCAGACACACGCAGCATTCTGGTTGCCATGGTAGCCACCATTCATTCGCTGATTAGCCTTCTCTTTAAATTTGTTGATGTTCGGAGGCAAGACGGCGAAACGCAAATCTGTATTTAAAAAAAAAAGGTCCCTGTATGCACGATGGTTTCCCCCGGGTTCTCCGGTTTCCTCCCACACTCCAAAAACATGGATTCAAGATGAATTGAATGCTCTAAATTGCCCCATATAGAGAGTATGTGTATGTGTGGTGTGACTGAGTGTGCCCAGCAATAGATTGGCACCATGTTCTCCAGGTGTCCACGTGGGTTTCCTCCGGGGTCTCCGGTTTTCTCGCACAGTCTAAAAACATGAATTAAAGGTAAATTGGCTGCTCTAAATTGCCCCATACAGTGTGCGTGTCTATGTGAGTGAGTGTGCACATCAATAGATTGGCACCATGTTCTCCCGGTGTCCATGTGTGTTTCAGAGTTCTCCGGTTTCCTCGCACAGTCAAAAAAACATGAATTAAATGTAAATTGGCTGCTCTAAATTGCCCAATATAGTGTGTGTGTGTGTGTGCACAGCAATAGATTGGCACCACGTTCTCCCGAGGTCCGCGTAGGTCTTCTTAGGGTTCTCCGGTTTCCTCACACAGTCCAAAAACATAGATTAAAGGTAAATTGGCTGCTCTAAATTGCCCTATATATTGTATATCTGCCCAGCGCCCGAAACGTTCTCCCTTGGATGGGTATGGAGAAAACACCCCCCCCCCGTGCAACCCTAGTAGAGGATAAAGCAGAAGATAAAGAACAAATTAATGTATTCACTAAAAGCGACAAAATGTGGGTTCCGTCTGAGCGAGATGAGAGCGGCCTCCGCACGAAAGAGAGAGAGAGCATGCTTCAGTGACAATATGAGCATGAAGCGAGCCTGACAGTGGAGTCGGAACAGGTGGAGCATCAGCCGCGGTTCGCCTGAGACATATAAATGTATCTAGGCCACTGTATCACTGCTGTTAGATCTCTATTAGCTCGCTACTTCAAATGGCTCCCATTAAGAGCGGAAATAACGACTCGCCCGCCTTGCTGGAGTGGTTCATGTGGAGGATAAGGCACTCGAACAGAAGGTGGTCACATTTTACATGCAGCTACTACTTTTATGTAAATTTTGCATTAGCATTCATCTTGGGCTTAATACGAGTGCCGAAGGAGGCCGGGGTTATTCAAATACACTGACGCGTATCGGGAGAGCGCCCCTCGATTCGGGTGCAAACGCTTCAAAATGCAAAGGAGCAGGGGCTTGCAGCCAAAAACCAAAACGGCCATGTGTACTGACACACGCTGACATACACACCAAGTCCATTTTATTAAATACACCACCTCAGTTCTACTCTCAGTGTCCGTTTTTTACGTTCCTCTGACCGTGTGGATGGACTGTGTAGTTCTACAGTTACGTTCTGTACTCCATCTGTCTCTCTGTATCATTTTTTAGTTAGTTTTAGTATGTTGTGATTTACAGAGGAGGTATTAGGGTGGTGGATGATGCTTAATAGTGCACTGGAACTCACATAGTGGTGGGAATACGCCAAATACGCCAGTTTTATTGGATACACCTTAAAGGCACAGTGTCCTCACATCATGATGGACTGTGGAGGTATTAGGGTGGTGGATGATGCTTAATAGTGCAGTGGAACTCACATGGTGGTGCAACAAATTGTCAGCCCTTTTATTGGGTACACCTCACAGACACAGGCTCCTCTGATCATATAGATGGACTGTGGAGGTATAAGGGTGGTGGATGATTCTCAGTACTGCAGTGAAGAGTGTATGTATGTGCATGTGTAAGTGTGTATGTGAGGTGTGTATGTATGTATGTATGTATGTATGTATGTGCATGTATAAGTGTGTATGTATAGGTGTTTGTGTATATAAGTTGCTATGTAGTGCTGATGTATAAGGGTGTGAGATATTCTCAAGTAATGTATGTGCATGTATAAGTGCATGGTGATAAGTGTGTAGTATAGGTGTGTATGTATGTGCAGTGATAAGTGTTGTGTGGTACTAGTGTGTATGTATAGGTGTGTATGTATGTGCATGTATAAGGGTGTGTGTATAGTATGTGCATGTATAGGTGTGTATGTATGTGCATGTATAGGTGTGTATGTATGTGCATGTATAGGTGTGTATGTATGTGCATGTATAAGTGTGCATGTATAGGTGTGTATATATAGGTGTGTATGTGCATGTCTAATAGTGTGATAGTAGAGGCCTCAGTGTGTGATCGCTATAGGCATGTATAGGTATGTGCATGTATTAGGGGGTGTGTATAGGTCGTGTAACAAGGTGTGATGGCACTGTATAGTGTGTTATGTAGGAGGTTGTATGTATGTGCATGTATAGGTGTGTATGTGCATGTATAGATGTGTGTGTATAGGTGTGTGTGTGTAGGTGTGTATATATAGGTGTGTATGTGCATGTATAAGTGTGTATGTAGAGGTGTGTGTGTATAGGTGTGTGTGTATGTGCATGTATAGGTGTGTGTGTATAGGGTGGTGTGTATTAGGTGTTAGTGCATGTATAAGGTGTATGTGAGGTGTGTGGTATAGTTTTTTTTGGTGAATGGGGTTGTATAGGTTTTTGTTGTTTTTAGGTTGGGGTGTGTAGTGCGTAAATGTGTGTCTAAGAGAGAGAGAACCTTATGAAGCTGCTTCTCACTCTTGGCTCTTTACATGAGTATAATCCAGTCTCCTGACGATTGTTCAGCGAGTCAAATTAAAGTTCCATTGCTCCCTCCACCCCTCAGTCTTTCTCTCGCCTTACAGCGTGCGATCGTTTGGCACGTTGCACAAGTATGGAGGAGTTATCCGATCTCCCAGAGATCACGGCGAAATAGAATCGGAGTCAATAAGCTTCCTAGAGTTTCATAGTGCACAGATCCATGTATCGATCGCAAATGAAGTAAAGCTGCTTAAACACGCTGCATGTAGACACTATTAAACATGAAGACTCAATTATTTATCATCACCGAAACATCATCTCCTTAACGCACTTCACTGTGATCTACTGCCTGATGCTGCAACCAGGAGCAGGTGCACAGCGGGGCAACCTTCCACCAAAAAAATTTAATTTAAAAATTAATTTTTTAAATTATAATATATATATATATATTGGTTACATGTTCGCCCCCCAGGTGGGAACCCCCGGTTCATGTTTTCCCCCTGTCCAAATGGGTTTTCCGTTTTCCTCCCCCAGTCAGAACACATGAAATTTAAAATTAAATTGTTGGCTCTAAATTGCCCCTTTAGTCGTATAGTGGTGGTGCCGCAAAAGATTTGGGAACCCCCTGTTTGGGTGTATCTGCCCAGCGCCCGAACTTCCCCCCCTGGATGGGAAGGGTCCCCCCCCCCTGACCCGAGTAGAGAAAAAGCGGGGTAAGGGTTTAAAAACATCCAGATCCATTATCTTTCCCCTTCATCCCCCTCAGGGGGAAGAGTTCCCCTGTCCATAAGGGGAGAACGTTTCGGGGCTGGCAGATACACCGACAGGGGCCTTACGCGGGCACAATCACTCTACAGAACCCTCCCTATGGGGCAATTGGAGGAACCAAATTGATCTTGATCCATGTTTTTGGACTGTGGGAGCAAACCGGAGAACCCGGAGGAAACCCACGCGGACACGGGGAGAACATGGAAACCACCGTGCCTCCCATTGGATGTATTAATATACTTCATTAAAATACTTAATTAATTATGAATCTATTAGTAGATTGCCCTGGATCTGCCAGGAGGAAGGAAATCTGCAAGAATATAGGGAGAACATGCTCAATCTCCACTGACCAAGGACTGTGTGCTCTATATAAAGTGGACGGGCGTGCAGTCCGCCGGCCTCTGCATTATGCATGATATATTTATGTTTGCCACGTGGCATGCAACGCGGGTGCAATTGGACAATTATTAGAGGCTTTAGATTGCTGAGTGCTGTAATGACTGTTTTGGTGAGACCAGAGTCAAGCCTGCCTGCAGCTCAGCCGGCCCCACGAGGGACCGCACACACACACACACACACACACACACACACACACACACACACACACACCACACACCACACAACATCCAAAACACAGCCCAGCAAAAACGTATCCAATAAAACAGAGCGAGCAAGCCTGCTGCCAGTGCAGATTCTTTTTAACCCATTAACACACAAACATGCACACACACACACACACACACACATACACACACACACACACACACACAAATGTATGCACACAGCACTAATTATAAAGATAGAAAAGGATTGCAGCTGCTGCCAGTGCATTTCCTCTACACTCATAGCATCTAAGTCTCAGGGTACCAGCAATACATCACACACACACACACACACACACACACACACACACACACTCAAAAGTGCAAAGGAATGTGCTGCACTAGTGCACAATTATGATGAGTTTGACAACACACTGACCTACATGCACGCACATGGCTGTGCACGCAGGCGCACACGCACCCCACACTGCAAAGCCAGTGGCGTGGAAATCTACCTGAGCTGATTTGACGACACCACTATCCTTGCTGTTACCATAGAAACATTAAAGGGAGGGGGGGGGGGGTGTAGAGAAGAAGGGAGCAGTGAGGGGACGGCGGGGCGTGATGTATGTGGGAAGACTGAAATATCAGAAGAACAGGAAAGCTCGAGGCGGACAGGAAACTCGATCGTTCTCTTCCTCCGTCGTCTTTCACTCGAGACGGACAGAGAGTGGTGCAGAGGGGGGGGGGAGGGGGCAAAGGAGAGATGAGCAGAAAGAGGACAGGAATGTCCAGTATAAACATCACTGAGTTCAGGCTTTAACTGAATGTGCGCGTGTGTGTGTGTGTGTGTGTGTGTGTGTGTGTGTGTGTGTGTGTGTGTGTGTGTGTGTGCGGGCAGGCGCCTGACAGGAATTAAAAGCCCCCTCCAAGGGGGCAGTCAGAACAGGATAATCATGAATATTTCAGCTGGAATGAAAAGATGGAATGAAAAGACGACAAGGTTTTCCTCTCAGCGGTAGAACCCGGTCAAAACACGGAGAACCATTCCACTTTTGTTTGGCGGCATTTCGGGATTAAACTAAAGTGCTCTCTCTGGTGGTCCTGCAGGGGTCCGAATCATTACAGTATGTATGTATGTATAGTATTTGGAGAATCGGAGAACGTTTATCTGCACAGTGAATGGAACTGAAAGCTGAGGTGTGAGTGTGAGAGTTTCATGGGGTCGTATGATGTATCGTTTGTGTTGCATCGGTTCGGTGTGTGTAACACACTCTGCTGATGAACGATCTGAAGACAGGAGACAGAATGGAGTTTGTGGATCAGCTGCAGAATCCAGAGACAGAACACACTGCACTGGTGTTTGTTACAGAACCAAACGAGAAGCATATGATCAGCATGTGACAACCAGGCTGACCTGCACACACACACACACACACACACACACACACACACACACACACACACACACACACACACACACACACACACACACACACACAGTCACACACATGCAGAGAAAAAAAAATGTGCACGCACACACACACTTGCAAGCACACAAACACGTCCATGTGCACAAAAACATACACCCCACACACACACACACACACACACACAAACACACCCACGTGCACGAAAACATATACACACTTGCACTAAAACATACACCCCCCACACACAAACACACACACACACGCAAGCACACAAACACACCCACCTGCACACAAACATACACCCACACACAAGCACACCTGCATGCATAAAAACACACACATACATACACACACCCAAGTGCACAAAAACATAC
>JAFMOC010000563.1:100000-172500 GCA_019802505.1 Corydoras sp. C115 | reverse complement strand
GGACTCGGCGCTTTGTAAAGTCAAGCGTCTCATGTGGCGCTCATGCAGGTCAGTGCAGTAACACAGCTGTGAGGCGACAATTAAAGAGCACAAAGGGCGCGAGGAAGAGGAGAAAACAAACACGCCGACTGCGAGCGCCACCACGCCGAGCCAATAACGGGGCTGTTTGTAGAGGTGGCTGAGATTTATGGGACTGCGATCTCATTCTAGACCATGTCCCACTGCAGGGCGGCTTACGGGAAGTGTCCGGGGCGCAGATGAAGCAGCCCACGCTGACGTGCTGCCAGTAAAGACGTCAAATCAGTATAATGTACTGAACGGACACAAACCCACAGCTTGTGGGTTTTAGACAGACATGGTTTACATGATGGAGAGCAACGTGTGGACAGCAGTTTGGACTTGGGTGTGGACTCAAATCCAAAAAAGAAAACCACACGTGGATCGCGGTTCCCTGTTTTTACCACATTATTTATTTCCGACACTCTTTTCACCAGCAGGAAATAAGTGCTACCGTCATGTGGGATGTCCGTCACAAAGAACCGAATGGAATACTGAATTAATCAGAGATTTGGTTTATAAACCGAGCAAATCTCTCAGCATAATGGACACTAGTGCTCTCTGACACAGGGATTTCTCTGACACAGGGATTTCTAACCAACAGGAACGGGCTTTATTTAATATCAACGTTTAAATCATCGCCCAATGTCCCTCGCTTATAGTTCCATTGATCTCTCTACATGGTGACATGTGATGTTACAGCTTATAAGGGCTGCACACGTTCATCAGCGCGCATCAGGTACATTAATTACTTATCAAAGTCCATCGACAATTAAACTAGATTCAAGAAAATTTTATCATCTATATCGCATATGGTACATGAGATAAAAACAAAATTATTGGTCACGGACCCCGATTACCCTGCTCTTTTAAAGTGAGAACTTAAATTAAAATTTTAAAGAAGAAAATAAGATAAAAATACAGTATATAGATATGTAAAATAATAGAATATACAACTACAAATATAATATTATATATATATATATAAATATAAATAAACATTAAACAAACATTAGAAATATGTGAGTAGCAGAAACAATGTATATATACGGTACATGTAAGATGAGGTAGATGATGAGGTATTTTGGTGGACAATGATAACGTGTTGTGTGAACGACTGTTTTGTTAGATGGATTAGATGGATAGATCAACAGAGACACACACACACACACACACACACACACACAGAGACACACACACACAGACACACACACACAGACACACACACACAGACACACACACACAGACACACAGACACACACACACACACACACACACACACACACACACACACACACACACACACACAGAGACACACACAGTCCATCAACATTTAAACTACAGCTGTTATCACCCAAAGTTCTGATTTTGTTGTTCTGTCGATTTCTTTCTGTAGCATGTGATGTTACAGCTTATAAAGTCTACACACGTTCATCAGGCGGAGCCGCCTCATGTGCATTAATAACATTTAATTAAAGTCAATTGACATTTAAACTATGGCGCAAAATGTGCTCCTATATTTGATGTTACAGCTTATAAAGGCTGCACGCGTTCATCAGACAGGGCCGCATCAAGTGTATTAATTACTTCTAATCAAAGTCCATCTCCAACTGCAACATCACATCCGTATTAACCTCAGTTTAAACCTCAGTTCAGTCGCCCACCCATACGACATGAACAACTGATCCACAGAATGCCTAACGTGATATTAAAGCAGAGTCAGTGTTAAGATTTAAACACGGTATTTAAACACAATTACAGAATCTATTCAGAAAAAGAGTGCATTAAATATAATCTAAAAATTCAAAACAATGGATTTAATTATTATACAATAAAAAACGCCTCAATTTAATCTGCAAGAATATTAATGCATACGCTGTTAGACATTTAAAGACGGTAAATCAGATTCTGTGTTGATTCTCACAGCACAGGTTCTCGAGGGGACGTTCCCATAATCCAGAAACAAGCATTTTGTTGCGAGGTGTGTTAACGGGTCGTTTTGCACGAGGTGCTAATAGCATCATATGAAATAAACTAATTCCCTCAGCATCATCAGTAAGTGAAGTCCCTGCAGTGTAAAACCGCTTCTACTCGTGAGAACCAACAGCTCAAGCATGTGAACATAAACTTCAATGCTCTAAACTGAAACAACTGTGTGTTTAAGGGTGGAGCAGTGTTTACACCCAAACATAGAACTCGGTCGAATAATTATAACGGACTATAAAAGTGAATTGGCGCTGTGGCCAGAGTGGCGTGTAGAAACGCCTGGGATAGGACGCACGTCGTCTCCATGCTCCGGGTCGGTTAAATCCTGCATGTCTGATTACGGCGACGTGGAGCTCTGAAGCGCCGGACAGAACGTTATTGCAGGGTTCTGTGCATGTGGGTGTGTGTCACTATGGGCCAAAGATAATTTACCTCTGCAGCTCCAATTACGGCCTCTCCTTTGGACTCCGCCACGGAGCGGTATCATTTAAGTAATTGCTTTGGAGTCTGGGTGCGTCTAGGTGCACTTATGCACACGCAGCCAGAAAAAAAAAAAATGATATAAAAATAAATATATAAAAAAGGAATCCGGAACTGCATGGAAATCCCATGAAGCAAAACTGTAGCCGGTTCCTACACATCCGCCGTAACCCATACGCCGGCACGCGTTGTTAAAGCCATGCTCATCCATTATTCATCACCGCCTCTGTGTCTCTTCATCTTGACAGATTAGCCCCTCGTTCTCTGGTGTGTTGGGCAAACGAGAGCATCATTAAAAAGCAAACAGAGATGGACACCGCTGACTGCATTCAGCCCCGCAAAGTGAGCACTGATTCATTAACGTCTGGATGCGGTTTCGGAAATGTGTGGACATTACAAACACCAGGCGCGTTTCCTGTCATCAGCCGGGGAAAGCCGAGCTCCATTTAATGAAGGCAAAAGAGCGGCGCTCGCGTTTATGTGGGCCGCGAAGATGAAAAAGAGCGAGGATAGAAAGGCTTTCAGACGAGGAAGACATGCCCCAAAACAAACTAGATGTGAAGAGAAGAAGGGTTTCTATCTATTTCAAACCCTGATGGGCCAACAAGAAAGCCGAGTCAGAGGAAAGTGAATCAACACTGAAAAACAAGCTTAAAGGCAATAACCGTGTCTCGAGATGATTTGCAGGCTTCGCCTTTTAAGGGTTTGTCACAAAGACAGGGGCAAGTTTGGGTTTCGGAACGAAAAAGAGGACTAAACGTGTAAAGAAAAAATAAATAAATAAAATACATATATGTATTTAGAATAGGAATGTTGGGGAGGGGGTGGATCAAGGAAAGGCACAGATAATTAAACTGAATGCATGGAAATATTGTTTTTTTTTTCTGATATATATATATATATATATATATATATATATATATATATATATATATATTTTTTTTTTTTTTTTTTTTTTTTTTTTTTCTCTGCTATATATATCGCGCTCTATATATATATAAAAGCTTTATAATCTTCCCACACATTTTGCTATTACAGCTTCTTTTCTGAACATAGAAATCCATAGACACTGACAAAAAATAGTACCACGTCATAATATTATTTGTCCTGCATTTCAACTCAAATCCATAAGCTCATCTCATTATCTTCCACTTCATCCTCTACTAGGTTCACAGGGGGGTTCCTCATGCCCACGTTTTGGTCGCTGGGCAGATACACCCAGGACCGGGCACACTCTCTCACACAGACACACACATTATATATAGGGGCAATTTAGATCATACAGTTTACCTTAAATCCATGTTTTTGGACTGTGGGAGGAAACCGGAGAACCCAGGGTACACCCATGTGGACACGGGGAGAACATGGAAACCACGCAGATCAGGAATTGAACCTGGATCCACAGCGCTGAGAAGCAGAACATTATCACGCCACTAAGCCGCCCCAAATCCAAAATATTTTATTATTAAATTACAGCTGCACCAAATATTCGGTACTCAAAACTATTTGCATAAAATAAGTGAAAAGACTGAATCATTTATACCAAGCAGTATACATAATTAATGAGGCAGTTAACATTCCTGTGAGTAAATGTGTAATAGAAATGTGAAGCGGAACGGTACTACACAGCGCGGACAAACAGGGCAACAGAACAGCAGCGGGCACTCCATCAGATCCCTGAAATCAACAGATCAGCAGCTCGCAAACCAAATGGTCAACACAGTCGTTAAAACTCAGCACTGCATCCAAAAAGTAATTAGTTTTATAAATGCTAATCCATGCTGTTGGGCTGTGGGAGGAAACCGGAGAACCTGGAGGAAACCCACACTGACACGGGGAGAACATGGTGCCAATCTATTGCTGTGCACACTCACTCACACAGACACACACTATATAGGGCAATTTAGAGCAGTCAATATACCTTGAATTCATGTTTTTCCACTGTCAGAGGAAACCGGAGAACCCAGAGGAAACCCATGGGGAGAACATGGTGCCAATCTATTGCAGTGCACACTCACTCACACACTCACACACACTATATATATATATATATATATATATATATATATATATATATATATATATACACACACACACAGGGGCAATTTAGAGCAGCCAATTTACTTTGAACTTGTGTCTTTGGACTGTGGGAGGACACCGGAGAACCCGGACCTACGCGGACACGGGGAGAACATGGTACCAATCTATTGCAGTGCGCACACACACACACATACACACATATACACACACACACACACACACACACACACACACACACACACACGTATACGGGGCAATTTGGATAAGCCAGTTTACCTTGACAATGGGAGGAAACCGGGGAACCTGGAGAAACCCACGTGGACACAAGGAGAACATGGTGCCAATCTATTGCTGTGCACACCCACTCCCACACACACACGTATATATGGGCAATTTAGATCAGCCAATTTACCTTGAGTCCATGGTTTTGGACTGTGGGAGGAAACTGGAGAACCTGGAGAAGCCCACAGGGACACGGGAAGAACATGGTGCTGATGTATCGCTGTGCACACACTCATACACCCAAAAGGGAATTGGTTTGAGAAACGTTGGAAGACAAACAGCCAATTGAAACCTCATCTCTTTGAAGACTGGAGATGAACCCAGAACGTAAACACGAGCATCTCCACAAGACACGGCCGAGACTGCAAACAGCCCAGTGGCTGCCTTCTAAATCAAACCCACCGCAAGCACACAATGCAACCGCCCCGTCTTTTACATGAGACGCTCATAAACAACGTCTGACAAAGTCCGCGCCACAATAGCGTTGTAAACGCATGCGGTTAGAATGTGTATACAAGGTCAGATATGAGAGACATGAAACATCCCGCCGTAAACAGGCTCGCCGAGGTTCTCCGACTCAATGATAAACGTTTGGAGCAGAGGACCGCGTGTTCAGCCTGTTTACGGCTGCTCTGATTCACCTTTAATCAAAGCAATGTGTCACTGAGGGTCCGCTGATCCAAACTCACGTCAACAACATGGAGCAGAACAGATGTATAGCTATACTCTATAAAGAGATGAGACTCGGGGACTGATCAGGCTGGACATATTGTTTAAAGCTTTAGTATTATTTACATATTTTATGGGTTTTTGGGTTTATGAGAGGATCCGATGTCTTATCGTTCAGTCCTGGAGTGAACGGCAGGTTCTATGTGGCTTATTTATCACAATTTATGACTCTTCAGCGGCTCAGAATGTATATGATTGTGTTTAATAAGTAGAATCTAAGCAACATAAACGTTTTTATATGGGTGTTTTGCATGTTCTCCTCAGTCAGTGCAAATTCCATGCAGAACCTCCGGTTTCCTCTTGGAGTTCATCAATCCATCCATTTTCATCTGCTTTATCCTCTATTAAGGTCGCAGAGGTGTTCCCCATGCCCATCCAGGGGAGAACGTCTCGGGCGCTGGGCAGATACACCCAGGACAGGACGCCAATCTATCACTGAACACACACTCACTCACACACACACACTCTATATGGGGCAATTAGGAGAATTCAGTTGACCTTGATCCATGTTTTTGGACTGTGGGAGGAAACCAGAGAACCCGGAGGAAGCCCACGTGGACACGGGGAGAACATGGAAACTCCATCAGATTGGGATTCGAACCGGGAATCCCTAGTGCTGAGAGGAGAACATGCTAAACCACTAAGCCACCGTGCCACCTGGAGTTCATACATCTAAAGACTCAAACATAACAAGCAGCTGTGAAGAGACGACCTGTCCCTTCTGCTTTACAGCTATTGGAGACCTCAGCAGCACTAACACCCCCTCACCACATCAGTGTAACTGCAGAACTGACAATAAACAATCCACCACCCAAATGATACCCGTTCTGAAAACAGAGAACCAACAGGGGAGAAAATGGACAATGGAGCAAGAAATGGGCGTGTCCAGAATTTGGACTGGTACTGATATTGTATATCCTTGCAACATACTGTGAGTGATGTGAGGGTCTGTGTGCTAAGCCGAGGTAAACCACATGATCCACCCCCTCCCCAACATTCCTATTCTAAATACATATCAGAAATGTGCATGTATAGCACTTTCTGTACATTTAATTGGATCAAAATGGCATATGATGTTTATTTAAATTATTAGATAAATCATATCATTCACACACAGGCTACAGTTGGGCTACATTGACAAATTCCAAGAAGAACCACAGCAGCAAATCCCGACGACTGTTGATTAATCAGTCAAGCCTTATTAGGATCAGTCAGGCAATAAAACGTCCAGAAGAAAAGAAAATCCATCAACAACCAGGTTCTACTTCATTTATATAGAGTATCATTTCATATTTCCATCCATCCATCCATAAATCCATCCATCCATCCACCCATTCATCCATCTACCCATCCCATCCATAAATACATCCAAACATTCATCCATAAATCCATCCATCCATAAATCCATCCACCCATTCACCCATAAATCCATCCACCCATTCATAAATCCATCCACCCATTCATCCATAAATCCATCCATTCATCTATCCATCCATCCATTCATAAATCAATCCATCCATCCATCCATTCATAAATAAATCCATCCATAAATCCATCCATAAATCCATCCATCAATCCATTCATAAATCAATCCATCCATCCATAAGTCCATCCACCCATCCATCCATAAATCCATCCATTCATAAATCCATCCATCCATCCATCCATCCATCCATTCATAAATCAATCCATCCATCCACCCATAAATCCATCCATCCATCCATCCATCCATAAATCAATCCATCCATCCATAAGTCCATCCACCCATTCTTCCATAAATCCATCCATAAATCCTTCCATCCATAAATCCATCCACCCAATCTTCCATAAATTCATCCATAAATCCATCCATTCATTCATAAATCGCTTCACAGTGTTCTCAACCCAAACTCAAGAAGCGACAATAGAAACTAAACACTCCCTGCTACAACAGACATTACTTTTTAAGGAACAAACCTTATGAGGACCGAGGCTCGCCCCTCATGAACGGCCAGGCAGCATCAACAGCGCAGGACTTCAATGTACAGATTGTGCAATCATCAAATGGCTGTGGTAGCTTAGTGGTTAGGCTGTTGGGCTATCAATCTGAAGGATGTGGGTTCAATTCCAATGCGGGTCCTTGAGCAAGACCCTTAACCCTCGTTACTCCAGGGGGGGCTGTATGACAAACCCTGTGCTTTCACCCCAACACATAAGCTGAGCTAGAAAAGGTGAAATAATAGGGTGGAGTGGTGATGGAGTGGTGACCATGTGGAGTGGTGATGGAGTAGTGCAATGGACTGATGAAACATTTACAATGACGTTCTGGCAAAACCTCAAAGCCTTTATTCCAATGTAAAGCCAGGTTCTGTGCATTAAATCAGACTGAGTTCATTTGAAATATTATACATCAAATCATCTGGATTTAAAGAACCCCTAAACCCAAAGAGATGGGTTCTCTCTGATGGCAGAACACTCGACATAGAAAATGTTCAAACTAATTGTCCATTAATCTCATATCTGGCCAATCATGACCGATTTAATAAGGACACAGTGTTATTATGAAGGCATTAAGGATAAAGGCAAACAGCAGACATACATAACGAAAGCTGTTATAGAAGAATCTTAAAGGAAGCAGAGCCCCAGAGGCTGCGCTGTGACACCAGCTCGGTTCTGATGTGATTAAACAGAGAACCAGAGAGATGGGCCATATTAATATGAATGAGAACATGGGGGGATAATTAACAACCTTATTACCTGCGATGGGGGGAGGAGGGGCGCCAGTAATGTGTATGTGTGTGCGCACACGTGTGTGTGTGTGTGTGTGTGTATGTGGTATGTATGTGATGTGTGTGTGTGTATAGAATGTGTATGTGTGGTGTGTGTATGTGTCTGGTGTGTAGTGTATGTGTCTGTGTGTTTTGTGTATAGTATGTGTATGTGTTATGTGTGTATGTGTCTGTGTGTATACGTGTGTGTATGTGTCTGTGTGTATACGTGTGTGTATGTGTCTGGTGTGTGGTGTGTATAGTATGTGTATGTGTTAGGTGACTGTGTGTATACGGTGTGCCTGTGTATGTGGTGTGTGTGTGTGTGTGTGTGTGTGAGTCTGTATGGGGTGTGTGTGTATGGTGTGTGTGTGTATAGAATGTTTATGTGTGGTGTGTGTATGTGTCTGTGTGTGGTGTATGTGTTATGTGTGTATACACATGTGAGTATATGTGTGGTGTGTGTGTGTGTGTATGCGGTTATGGTATGTATGTGTGTGTATGGTGTGTGTGGGTGTGTGTGTATGGTGTGTATTTGTGTGTGTATGGTATGTGTGTGTGTGTGCATGCATGGTATGTATGTGTGTGTATGGTGTGTATGTGTGTGTGTGTGTGGTGTGTGTGTATGGTGTGTATGTGTGTGTGGGTGTGTGTGTGTATGGTGTGTATGTGTGTGTGGGGTGTGCGTGTATGGTGTGTATGTGTGTGTGTATGGTGTGTGTGTGCGTGTATGGTATGTATGTGTGTGTGCGTGTATGGTGTGTGTGGGTGTGTGTATGGTGTGTGTGTGCTTGAATGTATGTGGGTGTGCGTGTATGGTGTGTATTTGTGTGTGTATGGTATGTGTGTGTGTGTGTGTGTGTGTGTGTGTGTGTGTGCTTGAATGAACTAATTCAAGATGACAGGAAAGCCATTTCCTCACAACAACAAGTGTCAGAATGCCCCGCACATCCAACAGGGACGCTGCAGACAGACAGAGAGACAGACAGAGAGACAGACAGAGAGACAGACAGAGAGACAGAGAGACAGAGAGACAGACAGAGAGACAGACAGAGCGACAGAGAGAGAGAGAGACAGAGAGAGAGACAGACAGAGTGACGTGGGGACCGAAACGAAGGCAGAGAGTGGACAGCGTCACCTCCGGAGAACGACGGAAGCTAGAACGGGTGCACAACCTGTCCAGGCAGCCAGAACGTGTGTGTGGGTGTAATCACAGGGCAGGCCGCCTGGCCGGCGAGCCGGGCGTGTGTATTCCTGTCTGCGTCTCCGTCTTCCTGGAGACGGTACGGTCCACACCTCCATCTGGTCGGGACCCGACGCCCGGGAGCTCGTCCCGCCGCCGTTTTGTCTCCTCCCGACTGGACGGCAGCGCCGACGAGGGCAGGAGCTGGAAACAATGGCGCTTCCCGTCCGAGTGACCATGCATAAACATTAGCTCTGCAAATATGCAAATGAGGTTCATTAAACGGCTCACGGCTCTCGTTTCATGCCTGCACTCGGCCTCTCGAGTAGAACGGCCGAGCTAGATTAAAGGAGCGGCGAGAGGAACCGAACCGGCGATGCCCATCAGTGACCGGGATGCGCCTGTTTAGCATGCCCCCCCCCCCCCTCCACTTGGGTGCAGCTTCACCCCTCTTAGTCTGATTGGAGAGGGCCAGACAATCAGGAGGCGAGCGCAGGAGAGGGATCACTGATACTGAAGAGCACTCGGCATGGAGATGAGGAAGGAGTGGGACGAGCTGGATGCTATGTTTAGGCCAGGTGGGTGTGTGTGTAAAGAATGGGGGGGGGGTAAAATGAGAGGGGTATTTAAAAAAGGAGCGAGAGGAGGCACATGTGACCAGAGAGAAAATACAAGGCTCCATTATGAGTCTATCTCCATCCGAAATCTCTTCAGTAGCCTCTTCATCTGGCTCGCTCTCGCTCCTGGGTATTGGTCACAGCCTGTCCTCCATTTCACATCTCAGTGAATCCATCATGTGATGCTTCAGTGCTCCCTTCTGCCTCTACCCATCTTCTCTCGCCGTGTACACACACACACACACACACACACACACACACACACAATGCCAGGAAAGACAAAAAAAAAAAAAAAAAAAAACACAACACATAATGAAAATGTCAAGGATCCGAGTCGACCATATGCGAATATGGAAATGTTCACTTGTTATATACAGATCCCTCTTAGCTTTACCACATGACCCACGGCAGCCGAAACCCCCCCCCCCCCGACGCAGGCGGACGCCGCACGCTGTCGCGTTCCCCGGCCCCCCCCCCAAACGTACGAGGAACGCTTCAAGGGTGTCTCTAAGCCGCGGAGACCGTCGGGATCGGAGGGGCAGGTTCTCGCCGGAATGATGGAGGAGCGTTTCAAGAGCCGGCGTGGAGCTGCATAGTCAAACGTCTTCCCGCTCCGCGGGGAGCAAACGAGACGGGGAGAAATGAGAGGCGGCCGAACACGGCACTCCTCCTGGATTTCAATAAAAAATGCCCATTTATCAAGTCACGGTCCAAGTGGGTCAACACAACCTGCTTTACGTGAAGGGGAGTATTTACAAACTTTACACCATCTATAAGACGTTCAACCAATCACCATCCAGCATCTTCAGCTTTATCCTCTACTAGGGTCACGGGGGGAGGGGGGGGGGGTTCCCCATGCCCACCCAGGGGAGAACGTTTCGGGCGCTGGACAGATACACCCAGGACAGGGCACAATCCATTGCTGGATACACACTCACTCACACAAACACACTCTATATGGGGCAATTTGGAGAATTCAGTTGACCATGTTTTTGGACTGTGGGAGGAAACCGGAGAACCCGGAGGAAACCCATGTGGACATGGGGAGAACATGGAAACTCCACCCAGATTGGGATTCGAACCTGGAATCCCTAGTGCTGAGAGGAGAACATGCTATTCAAATGTATAATATTATATTATTTTACCATCTGCCACACAGTGCACTATATTTTCCATCCATCCATTATCTCCCGCTTCATCCTCTAGTAGGGTCGCGGTGGGGTTCCCCATGCCCATCCAGGGGAGAACGTTTCGGGCGCTGGGCAGATACACCCAGGACAGGGCGCAAATCTATCACTGGGCACACACTCACTCACACAGACACACTCTATATGGGGCAATTTGGAGAATTCAATAGACCTTGATCTATGTTTTTGGACTGTGGGAGGAAACCGGAGAACCTGGAGGAAACCCATGTGGACATGGGGAGAACATGGAAACTCCACCCAGATTGGGATTGGAACCCGGAATCCCCAGTGCTGAGAGGAGAACATGCCATTCAAATGTATTATATTATATTATTTTACCATCTGCCACACAGTTCACTATATTTTTCATACATCCATTATCTTCTGCTTTATCCTCTATTAGGGTTGCCCCATATAGAGTGTGTGTGTGTGTGAGTGAGTGTGTATTCTGTGATAGATTGCCCCCCTGTCCTGGGTGTATCTACCCAGCGCCCGAGACGTTCTCTCCTGGATGGGCATGAGAACCCCCCCCCCGCGACCCTAATAGAGGATAAAGCAGAAGATAATGAATGAATAACTGATTCTGATTCTAGTCTGCAGATGTGAATCTGTTCTCAGCAGATGAACTCGGAGGGAAAAGCCTCTCTCAGGTTTCCAGGCATCGGTTTGTTCTGCGTAACCACAACAAAACTCTTCTCCCCGAACAAGAGGCTCGATCAGCGGCCGGCCTCGTTATGCAGATTTAAAGCTGGATTTAAATCCCTTTGAAGAATCCCTGAAAGCCTTCAAACAGCAGCGTGTTTTGCATAAACATTAATCAGCTGCCCCGTAACAACCCTGCATCAGAGGTGGAAGTCAGAGTGGGCTTCCTGCTCCTCCTCATTACATCATTACTTCTGACGGGACGCCACATTATTACAGTTCATCAGAACGGTTCTCGCACCGCAGTCGGCGGGAATGCAAATCAGGTCTGCGGATCCGAGACGGCGGCACGTCGGTGAGGGAGCCTGGCTCGTTTAATTCAGATACTACATATGTACATTACGGAACGCTGACAGAGGCAGCTAAATATAAGGCCCTCGGGTCGGCCGCGCTGCCGATGTACCGCCTTGTTCCCGAACGGAGGTGTCTGATCATTATGGGCTGGTGATCGCAGCTGAAAACTACGCTTCCAGAGACACAGCGGCTATTTTTAAAGCTGTCTGGTCGAATGTTCATCGCACCACGGCGTGTTCTCTCTGCCCAGCGACGGCACAGTAGACTTTAAATGCAGGTACCGAGGACGGAACGCGTACAATTTCCATTCGCCAGTTTAACCGACGTCTTCAGACCTCACACGGGGACATGGAACCGAAAAGTCTGTTATTAGAACCTAATTCACCCGCGGCAGAGACCGATAGGAGCAGCTGCTCAGGACTACTAGCACCTTCACCTCTCAGCACGAGGATCCGGGTTCTCCCCGTGTACAAGTGGGTTTTCTCAGAGTTCTCCGGTTTCCTCCCACAGTCCATAAATTGGATGATTTAAATTGCCCCCATGCAGTGTGAGTGTATATGTGTGAGGTTGAATTTGTCCTCTGTCCTGGGTGTACCTGCTGGATGAGAACCACCAATGGGGTTCCTCCGGGTTCTCCGCTTTCCTCCCACGGTCTAAAAACATGGATTTAAGGTGAATTAGCTGCTCTAATTTGCCTCTATCTAAATAAGTGTGAGTGAGTGTATGAACAGTGTAGTGTATATAAATATATATTTTCTTATTATTTATTTATTTTTTTTAATGATGGCATGTTCTCCTCTCAGCGTTATGGATTCTCGGTTCGAATTCCAATCTGGGTGGAGTTTCCATGTTCTCCATGTCCGTGTGTGTTTCCTCCGGGTTTCCTCCCACAGTCCAAAAACATGGATCAAGTCAAATGAATTCTCCAAATTGCCCCATATAGAGTGTGTCTGTGTGAGTGAGTGTGTGTCCAGCAATAGATTGGCGTCCTGTCCTGGGTGTATCTGCCCAGCGCCCGAAACGTTCTCCTCTGGATGGGCATGGGGAACCAAGCAACCTTAATAGAGGATAAAGCGGATCAGAATCAGAGGCGTGCATTATTATCAATAGAATCGTCTCAGCCAATCAGATTTAAGGAGCGGATCTCCTTATTGTATAATCTTTTTTTTGCAGTAAGCTACAATGTTTGAGTCCGGTTATGAAAGCCATAGCTCACAGGGATGTGTTTGAGTTAAATTTATTTCACACTGGTGTTCCACAGGGCCTGGCAGCAGAAAGAGAAAAGTTCTACACCTAAAAATAGTGCCGTGGTGGTGAAGCTGCTCCATCGAAATAGAGCGGGAGTGTTTAGCTGATCTGAGAGCTGTATCTTGTGGATATGCGTCATCTACAGGGTCCATAATCAGCCCCAGCCCCAGCACTGGAACATGACACAGCACTCCGTTAGCAGAACTCCACTGAAGGATGGGCTTAGCAGGTGATTGGAGGGCAGGTTGTGAAGCGCGGTGCACACGGTGTGGATGCTGCAGGAAATGGTGTGTAGTGTACATAGCAATTTAAGACGCAACTGCAGTCCGAGGTCCATCATTTGGGATGTCAGTCCCTGACCGTGATGTCTCACTGCAGTGTTCATCACTCACACCATCACATCTCATCCCCTGAGATCTCACACATCTCATCATCAAGAAGCAACTACAGCCCAAAACAACATGTCTGAAAGTCTCCAAGAACCAAGAGAGAGAGAGAGAGAGAGAGAGAGAGAGAGGGGGGGGGGGATCCTCCAGACAACTCTGCATCCAGAAACAACCACAGCCCAGCCGCCTGAACATTCCAGCAGCATCCAGTCATCAACACGCGAGAGAGAGAGAGAGAGAGAGAGAGAGAGAGAGAGAGAGAGAGAGAGAGAGAGAGAGAGAGAGAGACAGAGAGAGAGAGAGAGACAGAGAGAGAGTGAGAGAGAGACAGAGAGAGAGTGTGAGGGAGAGAGAGTGGGCATGAGAGAGAGAGAGAGAGCAAGCATGAGCAAGAGTGGAGAGAGAGAAAGACACAAGAGCAAAAGAGAGAGATATAGGGCAAGTGAGAGAGTGAGAGAAAGCATGAGCATGAGCAAGAGATGGAAAGAGAGAGAGAGGGCAAGAGAGAGAGACAGAGCGGCCATGAGAGAGAGAGACGGCAAGACAGTGTGAGAGAGAGACAGAAATGGAGCGAGAGAGAGGGCAAGAAAGAGAGACAGAGCAGCCATGAGATAGAGACAGAGACGGAAAGACAGAGAGAGAGAGAGAGAGAGCAAAAGAGAGAGAGAGAAAAGTGTGAGGGAGAGAGAGAGAGCAAAAGAGAGAGAGAGAAAAGTGTGAGGGAGAGAGAGAGGGCAAAAGAGAGAGAGAGAGATGGAGAGAGGGCGAGAGAGAGAGAGAGAGAGCAAAAGATAGAGAGAGAGAGTGAAAGTGAGAGCGAAGTTAAACTCAGAACGGGCGTGGTCTTACCTTCTTCATGCGTCCGGAGCGAGTTCCGGTGAACACCACCGTGTTGCCGCGGTAGTCGTAAGCTGCCACTGAGGTCATGCCATCATCCTTATCTATGAAGAGGGGGATGCCCTCGATGGGAATGGTGCCACCCAGAGGCTGGTTGAAGTCCTGTCCACAGAAATTATCATCGATCTGCAGAGGCTGCGAGAGGAGAACAGGAAGGATTAGTGTGAGAACGTCTGTGTGAGAGAGATATTCAACACAAAGGTTACTGCAGCCAGAGAACCGCTCCGTCAGGAGAACACCCCACAAACACACACACACACACACACACACACAACACAGGCAGACACACAAACGCACACACAACACAGGCAGACACACAAACAACACACACAACACAGGCAGACACACAAACGCTCGCACAACACAGGCAGACACACAAACAACACACCAGAACCAGAACAACATAACACACAGACAGACACATGAAAGTGAATAAACACAGGCAGACGCAGGGAGACATGCACAACACAGGCAGAACAATGCACAACACAAGCAAATTCATGAACGTGCACACAGCACAGACAGACACATGCAAACATAACGCAGCCAGAACAACATAAAACACAGACAGGTGCACAAACGCTCGCACAACACAGGCAGACGCATGAAAGTACGCACAACACAGATACAGTTGTGATCAAATTTATTCAACCCCCACTGAAATAAAGTGTTTTGGCCAGTTTGACATTGATTTGGATCATTTCAGTCATCTTATTTACAATTATATCAAAGAGGCACTTATAAATTAGACAAATATAACATATTATTTATGATGGAATAACCACAAATGTCTTTACTGTGCTCACATCATTATCAGTTTTATTCAACCCCCTAGTGACATTATTTTTCAGTACTTAGTACAACATCCTTTTCCAGTTATGACAGCTTTCAAGCGTGAAGCATAGCTTGACACAAGTGTCTTGCAGCGACCTATGGGTATCTTAGCCCATTCTTCATGGGCAAAAGCCTCCAGTTCAGTCACATTCTTAGGCTTGCGCACTGCAACTGCCCTTCTTTAGGTCCCACCAGAGGTTCTCAATTGGATTTAAGTCTGGTGATTGCGATGGCCACTCTAGAATGTTCCAGCCTTTCATGTTCAACCATGCTCTAGTGGACTTGGATGTGTGCTTCGGATCATTGTCCTGTTGGAAGGTCCAACGTCTCCCAAGCCGCAGGTTTGTGACTGACTCCATCACATTTTCCTCCAAGATCTCCTGGTACTGAAGGGAATTCATGGTACCCTGCACACGTTGAAGCTTTCCTGTACCATTAGAAGCAAAAAGCCCCAAAGCATAATTGACCCCCCGCCATGCTTCACAGTAGGCAAGGTGTTCTTTTGTTCATAAGCCTGGTTCTTCCTCCTCCAAACATAGCGCTGGTCCATTGTCCCAAACAGTTCTAATTTAGTTTCATCTGACCACAGTACACTGTCCCAAAACCTTTGTGGCTTGTCCAGACTTTTGGCATACTGCAGTCGACTTTTCTTGTTCTTTGGAGTCAGCAGGGGGTGCGCCTGGGAGTTCTGGCATGGAGGTCTTCGTTATGCAGTGCGCGCCTTATTGTCTGAGCTGAAACTTCAGTGCCCACATCTGACAGGTCTTTTTTTTCAGTTCCTTAGCAGTCACGCGGGGATTTTTCTCCACATTACGCTTCAGGTAGCGCACAGCAGTCGCGGTCAGGATCTTCTTTCTGCCACGACCAGGTAACGTTTCCACTGTGCCCTTTAACTTGAAACTTGCGAATGATACTTCCGATAGTGTCTCTTGGAATATCTAACAACTTCGCAATCTTTTTATATCCATTGCCATTCTTGTGAAGAGCAATAACCTCTTCTCTTGTCTTCTGGGACCATTCTCTTGCCTTCACCATGCTGTAAACACACCAGTAGATGTCTAGAAGGAGCTGAGTATCACAGTCCTTTTAAATCTGCCTCATTGGTGCTTATCATGCTTGATTGCTGCTCGTTGACATCCACAGGTGATTTCAATACCTGATTGAAAACACTGGAATGAACCTCTGTTCTTATGAGTGGTAGTTGTAAAGGGGTTGAATAATTGTGTCAATGAAGAAATCACAAAAAGGCCATTTAATACTTTATGACAAAAACAATTGATGCTATCTTAGTTGCATTTAGTTCTTTAACAAGTCCTTGTAAGATTTCATTATGAACACAATTACAAATGTGCACTGAATTCCATAAAACCCTTCGCAGCATTGGGGGTTGAATAAATTTGATCACAACTGTAGAACAATGCACAACACAGGCAAATGCATGAACGTGCACACGACACAGGCAGGCACATACACTCACAACACAGGCAGACAAACGAACGCACAACACCGGCTGACCCAAGGACACAGTCGCATATACACAGGCACACACAATGCTGCGCAGTGCTGGATTTCCATTGTGATTGTGTTAATGTGGAAACCCCAGTCAGACGTTATAAATAAACCGTCCAGTTGATCCAATATAAATGATGATGATGCAGCAAAAACAACAACACAGACGAGAACCATCCCTGAAGAACAACAGCACATGATGACACAGTTCTGCTCACATGACCTGCTGATTCGTTACATTTCAAAAACCCAAATTAACCGGACTTAACTTCCACATGGTACAAATCTATAAGAACAATGGTTGCATGTTGTCTTAAGAACCCCGCCGGCTTTTGCCCCGTACTCTTTGTGTCTGATCTTCACAGGGGGTGTAAATCTTGTGGAGTTCACTGTGTGTACTGATGCTCTGGGATTAGGAGATTTGCAGGGATAGACCCCGCAAAGCAGTGGCTCCAACCGTTTCATAACGCAGTAAAGTCAATGGAAATCTTTTATTGTTACTCAGTTTTTTATCTGAGGAAAGATCTTCATTCTTCATGAACCAAAGTTCATCTCCCAATGACAACAGTCCTGTTCAGCACCAGCGGAGTAGCCCAGTGGTAAGAGTCTCGGACCATCACTCTGAAAGCTGATGGTTCAAACCCACTGTCCACCAAAGCTACCATTTGGCCCTTAACCCTCTTTGCTCCACAGGTGTTGTATCGTGAACTCGGGTTTTGACCCCAACCATCAAGCTGGGGAACGTATAAATCACTTATAGGGCATTATTGTGGCATGAATTATTGTGGATAAATTATGGGAAGGAGGTGGTGATAAGAGTCTTACATAGCAGAATACAGTTACACCTCATTTCCATAAATTATTTACAATAATAACGCACAACATCGAGTGTCTTATTGCTGCCATAAAACGGTTACAAACATCCATCCATTATCTTCTGCTTTATCATCTATTAGGGTCGCGGGGGGTTCCCAATGCCCACCCAGGGGAGAACATCTCGGGCGCTGGGCAGATACACCCAGGACAGGGCGCCAATCTATCTCTGGGCACACACTCACTCACACACACACAATCTATATGGGGCAATTTGGAGAATTCAATTGACCTTGATCCATGTTTTTGGACTGTGGGAGGAAACCGAAGAACCCAGAGGAAACCCACGCGGACATGGGAGAACATGGAAACTCCACCCAGATTGGGATTTGAACCGGGAATCCCTAGTGCTGAGCGGAGAACATGCCAACCACTAAACCAGCGTGCCACCCCGGTTATAAACAGACGCCAATAAAAAGCTTTAACACAAAAAAGTGTTCATTCAAAACAAAATCCAAAGCAAAGCTACCATTGGGGCTCTTCTGCAAGGCCCTTAACCCTCATTGCTCCACAGGTGTTGCATCCTGACCACGTGTTTTGACCCCAACCATCAAGCTGGGGTACTTATAAGTTACTTCAGATACAAGAATCTGCAAAACGACATCATTATCAAGCAATAAGGTACGAGAGGGCATGCGTTATTATGGATAAATTATGTGAAGGAGGTGGTGGTGGTGGTGAGCCTCACATGGCAGAATACAGTTACGCCTCTTTTCCATAAATTATTTACAATAACCCGAATCCCAGGTGCCTTATTGCTTCCATAAACAACTCCAATAAAAAGCTTTCACTCAAAAAAAAAAGTGTTCATTCAAAACATAATGGTTAAAAAATGTAATCTTGTCCAGTTTTTGAAGTGAACATTGGTTGCTAAGCAACGGGATACCGGCTTAGGTCTCATTGGTAGTCGGCTCGCTGTTTATATTATGATTTAAAAGAATGTATTGTACATCACGCATTGAAATGAATGTGAAGTGCTCAGAAGTGTGTTATTGTCAGTGATGTCACGGCTGGACAAACAGCTCAGCCAATCAGATTTAAGGACTGGAACTATCTGTTAATAAGAAACAATGTTCAAACCCCTGTGTTTGAGGATGTGGGAGCTCAGTGGTTAGTGTTTTGGGTTATCAGTCTGAAGGTTGTGGGTTTAAATCCCAGGTTCACTGAGGTGACCCGTGTGGGTCGTGGAGCAGAATCCTTAACCCTCATTGGTCCAGGGATGCTGTATCAACCCTGTGCTCACTTTGTGAGACACGTTGGACAAAAACGTCTAATAAATGAGCAAATTTCGATGTAAGGAAGGCACACAGTTCTGTGATCTGTTTGAAATGTGCAGATGAAGCTGAATTTGAGTTTCTGGCAGGGAGTTTAGTTCAGATCCTCGATCATCTCAGATGTTTAAATGCTGATTAAAGTGAAAACATGCCAGGTTGGAAAAGAGAAACGATGCAGACTGCTGCGAGGGAAAGGCTCTGCACAGTGACTGATGGAACAATAAAGGGCAAAGGTCAGTGGGACAGGGTCACGGACAAATAGAAAGAAGAAAAGTGCCTGTGTATCCAGTTCATAAACTCAAAGGCAGATTATCCGGCTCATTAAGCAGCAGGAATGAGGAGATTATCATTTCAACAACGGAATGCACACAGGTCTGATGCCCTTACAGTACAACCTGCCATCAACTGCTCAACTCCATCCATCCATCCATTATCTTCTGCTTTATCCTCTATTAGGGTCGCAGTGGGGTTCCCCATGCCCATCAAGGGGAGAACGTCTCGGGTGCTGGGCAGATACACCCAGGACAGGATGCCAATCTATCACTGGACACACACTCACTCACACAGACACACTCTATATGGGGCAATTTGGAGAATTCGATTGACTTGATCCATGTTTTTGGATGATGGGAGGAAACCGGAGAACCCTGAGGAAACCCATGCGGACACGGGGAGAACATGGTTCAAGGTCAACTGAATGCTCCAAATTGCCCCATATAGAGTGTGTGTGTGTCCCCCCCCCCCCCCCCCCACGACCCTAGTAGAGGATTAAGCAGAAGATAATGAATGAATGCCTTTTTGTTCGGTTCCATTATATTGATTGCAGCACGGTGGTTGAGTGGTTTAGCATGTTCTCCTCTCAGTGCTGGGGATTCCCAATTCAAATCCCAATCTGGGTGGAGTTTCCATGTTCTCCCCGTGTCAGCATGGGTTTCCTCCGGGTTCTCTGGTTTCCTCCCACAGTCCAAAAATATGGACCAAGTTCAATTGAATTCTCCAAATTGCCCCATATAGAGTGTGTACTCAGTGATAGATTGGCGCCCTGTCCTGGGTGTATCTGCCAAGCGCCCGAAACGTTCTCCCCTGGATGGGCATGGGGAACCCCACCCCACCGACCCTAATAGAGGATAAAGCAGAATATAATGGATGGATGTCTCTTCCACACACAGATTATACCCGTTCCAATGTATAACATGCCGTGACTTTTTTCTGGCCTCATTTCCTCATGAGTGGTCACTGCAGGGCTCATTATGTGAGGATGCGGCCTTGTGTTATTGCAATAAAATCAAATCCCCATAATAATGTCTTCCGTCTACTTAAAGCAACACGCATCCACAGAGCTGACACAAACCAAATGTGCTCTTTATTTAGATTCGGGGCTTCAGTAGTATCAGCATCATGAAGAAGGAATGTGGCTACCCATAAACACAGAGAACAGGGACTGCGGGGGGAACCGATCTGGCTCGGAACTGTGCTGAAGCTTCAGCATGCAGACAGCCAACAGCAAGCCTCTAACTACAGAGAAGTGCTGGCGCTAGCATCCGCGTGGCAACCGAGCAAATCCTAATGTTGATTTGCTTTTAAAGCATTTCAGAGTTCTAATTAATACAGTTAACTCGATTACAGAACCCAGTGGTAAGGGGAGGCCTCGGAACGCTAGGGTTTAATAATTGGATGCATGTTATCTCTGGTTTTATTACATATTCAGAGGTTCATGAATTTGTAAAGATTATTGTTTGGAGTGGGCGGCCTGGTGGCTTAGGGGTCCACCTCTCAGCGCTGGGGATCAGGGTTCGAATCCCAATCTGGGTGGAGTGTCCATGTTCTCCCCGTGTCCACGTGGGTTTTCAACATGGTGTCTATTTTTACGTCGTTTAAATAGCAACCGTCTTTGTGAACACATCCACCCCGATGGGCGTGGTCGTCTCAAAATGACGTGTTCACATACATTTCAGGTGTACTGTTATTTTGTCGCCCTGAACCCCACGTGCACCGCTGTCTGAAAACAACCCGAGACAGACGTTCGTCACTATCTTGGTGGTGAATCAACAAAGGGCGTGTCCAACACCACTAAACGCTGAGTAGCTGCTTATTCATAGTCAAAACTCCATCTATCCATCATCTTCCGCTTTATCCTCTACTAGGGTCGCGGGGTGGGTTCCCCATGCCCGTCTAGGGCAGAACGTTTCGGGCGCTGGGCAGATACACCCAGGACAGGGCACCAATCGATCACTGGACACACACTCACTCACACAGACACACTCTATATGGGGCAATTTTGAGAATTCAATTGACTTGATCCATGTTTTTGGACTGTGGGAGGAAACCGGAGAACCCGGAGGAAACCCACGCGGACAAGGGGAGAACATGGAAACTCCACACCGAATGGGATTCGAACCGGGAAAAAGCGCTGAGAGAACATGCTAAACCACTAATCCAACGTGCCATCCGTCAAGACTATACTCCATTCACAGAAAAAGGTGGAACCTCGTGAAGAAGTCCAGGTATCTGCACCGTTGAAATAGCAATACACCAAAGTCAGAGTGCACCTGACCCTTAAAAAGAATAACAAGTGATTGGTTTGTTGCACCAATGCAAATTTAAGAAGTAAACATAGGCCCTCAATTTTATTTTATGTATTTTATATTGTAATTAATTGCTGAATAATTAATAATTTTGCCGCATAATAAATATATAGACAGTAGTGTGGTTTATATTTCTGTTTTATCTCTCTATTGAAGTTTGTCAGAGCATGATGGGACAGCTTCTGACCTCAGCTTTGTCTCCATAATGTCCTACCTCTGCCGTCTAATCACATTCGCTTAATGATCCAAACGAGGATCCCAACATCACGTCACCGTCTGTGATGGCTGTACAACATCGCAGGACTCACTGTAAACGTTCCCTTGCCGTCCAAACACCCTGCCTGCACGCTCGTCCACCACATTCTCCATTGTGATCGGTGGTTTTATATATATTGCTCTGCTGTGACAGCGCCACCATCAGGACAGCACCATGGACAATTTCTATCCATTATCTTCAGCTTTATCCTCTACTAGGGGTTCCCCATGCCTATTCAGGGGAGAACATTTCACACCCAGGACAGGATGCCAATCACTGGGCACACACTCACAAAAACACACTCTATATGGGGCAATTTAGCGAATTCAATTGACCTTGATCCATGTTTTTGGACTGTGGGAGCAAACCGGAGAACCCGGAGGAAACCCACGCGGACACGGGGAGAACATGGAAACTCCACGCAGATTGGGTTTCGAACCGGGAATCCCTAGAGCTGAGAGGAGAACATGCCAACTACTAAGCCGTCGTGCCACCCGTACAGTTTCCCTTTTAATTTAATTAGATCCTGTTTGTTTGAGCTGCATTAATAAAATGTAGATCTAACGATGATGAGGAAGAATAACATGATTTTCAGAATCTATTCATGAATCTGCGTTTGTGACAAATAAGGAACAGTTTTTGGTCCTAACTGTGTGACATCATCAGTTATATAAATATAAGCAATTACCCTGACGGGAAAATAGCAGCGCATAGAAGCCCTGTTTTGCATTTACATCTAATATAACAAATCTGCTAAACACGTAAGCGCCGGGATGAATCTCGAGGCGTGCCGCTCCGTCTCAGGCGGTCCTGTTAAGTGGCGCATCTGGCGTAAGCTATGCATACACTTCTTTACTCGCACTTAATTATCGCAATCTTCAAACCAGTCAAAATAACCGCAAATTATTTTGATCAGAGAGGAGCACGGCAGAGATAGCTAAGCTGTAGCTGTAGTCAGGAACAGCTGTCCCAGAACCTCCTGCATGAGCATCTCCACCAGAGCTACAGTCAGCGTCGGTCTTAACCATCAGCTCCCCAACGCGTCAGGAACCAACTGAGAGCCGGAAGACCAGCACGACGCACCGCAATGACCCAACCCTCCAGGGGAGGGCAGCAACAACGAATCGCTAACCATCGGTTATGAAAAGTGTTGGCAATGACTTTCGATTTGATGTGTCGCACGATTTACACCTCACATGCTCGTCCACCCCTCTCCACCACGTTCTCCATTGGGATCGGAGGTTCTATTTACAATATACTGCTTTATTTTTTTTCATTGATTAATCAGAAAAATTATCGCCCGATTAATACATCCATTATCTTCTGCTTTATCCACTATTAGGGTCGCGGGGGGGTTCCCCATGCCCATCCAGGGGAGAACGTTTCGGGCGCTGGGCAGATACACCCAGTACAGGGTGCCAATCCATCACTGGACACACACTCACTCACACACACACACACACTCTATATGGGGCAATTTGGAGAATTCAATTGACTTGATCCATGTTTTTGGACTGTGGGAGGAAACTGGAGAACCCGGAGGAAACCCACGCAGACACGGGGAGAACATGGAAACTCCACCCAGATTGGGATTTGAACCTGGAATCCCTAGATCTGAGAGGAGAACATGCTAAACCACTAAGCCACCGTGCCACCCTCGCCCGATTAATCGATTATCAAAATAATCGTTCGCTGCAGCCCTGGTCCACAGTACCTCTCCCACACGCTGACCTCACCCGTTCTATTGTTCTATCACTCTGGATCAGCCGCGGTTCAGAGAAGTGAGCGAGCGTCGGTTCCATTCGCTCGTTCTCGCTCCCTCAAGTCTCTATGTAGTCAGTTTTCCTGTCTCTCTTAATCCATTTATAGGGTCTTTACCTCGTGACAGGGAGAACAAGAAGAAAGGGAGCAGAAGCAGCGGCTGGGAAAGAGGAAATGAACAGACAGCCGGGTGTCCGAGGCACTTAAGCCTGCTGTAGTGGAGAAGGTTCCGGCGGTCCTGCTTCTCGTTATTTAAAGGAACACTTATGACTCTCGATACGACGCCTTGTTTTGCTCCTGAACTCTGATTGGTGTAAAGGAAAATATTTCCTTTATGACTGATGGCGGTATGGTGGCTTAGCATGTTCTCCTCTCAGCGCTAGGCATTCCCGATTCGAATCCCAATCTGGGTGGAGTTTCCATGTTCTCCCCGTGTCCGTGTGGGTTTCCTCCGGGTTCTCTGGTTTCCTCCAAAAACATGGATCCAGTCAATGGAGTTCCAAATTGCCCCATATAGAGTGTGTGTGTGTGAGTAATTGTGTGCCCAGTGATAGATTGGCGTCCTGTCCTGGGTGTATCTGCCCAGCGCCCGAGACGTTCTCCCCTGGATGAGCATAGGGAACCCCCCCCCCCCCCACGTGACCCTAATAGAGGATAAAGCGGAAGATAATGGATGGACAGATGGCTGAATGATTCATCTTAATCATTTGGGGTTTGTATATAACCATGGAATAACCTTCTACAGTTATTATGTCTCATAATGCTGATTGTTGACATTTAGAAGGGTCAGTGCAGATGTACGTCCTCCACTGAACATTCATTCATTCATTATCTTCTCTAATAGAGGATAATATTATCCTCTATTAGGGTCTCAGTGGGGTTCCCCATGCCCATCCAGGGGAGAAAGTTTCGGGCGCTGGGCAGATACACCCAGGACAGAACACCAATCTATCGCTGGACACACACTCACTCACGCAGACATGCACACATACACACTTCTATATGGGGCAATTTGGAGAACTCAATTGACTTGATCCATGTTTTTGGACTGTGGGAGCAAACTGGAGAACCCGGAGAAAACCCACGTTGACACGGGGAGAACATGGGAACTCCACCCAGATTATGATTTGAACCGGGAATCCCTAGCGCTGAGAGGAGAACATGCTAACCACTAAGCCACCGTGTACCATAAATGTAAAGCCACCGTGCCGCTCCATTTGACAGACATGAATACTGAAATAATGTGTTTAATTCAGGTAGATAAACACAGGTAATTAAAATCTGTCCTTAAATCTGATTGGCTGAGCTGTTTGTCCAGCCGTGACATCGGTGACAATAATGCACAGCACTAATGCTTCACATTCGTATCAATGCGTGATTATATAATATTTAAAATAATAAAATACACATTAATACAAACATGATGGCGGCACGGTGGCTTAGTGGTTTAGCATGTTCTCCTCTCAGCGCTAGGGATTCCCGGCTCGAATCCCCATCTGGGTGGAGTTTCCATGTTCTCCCCGTGTCAGTGTGGGTTTCCTCCGGGTTCTCCAGTTTCCTCCCACAATCCAAAAACATGGATCAAACCTGAGTTCTCTAAATTATAGAGGTGTGTTTGAGTGTGTACCCAGCGATGGATTGGCGCCCTGTCCTGGGTCTATCTGCCCACACCGAGACGTTCTCCCCTGGATGGGCATGGGGAAATTAACCCTATAGAGGATAAAGCGGGAGATAATGAATGAATGAATAAACATGATGAGCACTAATCCGGTCTCCTGTTACTCAGCGATCAATGTGCACTTTTAAAACCGGACCAGAAATGTTTTTTATTCATACTTATGAATTAAACCTTGTTTTTTTCCTATTATAATGTTTTTATACACAAGTCGAGGTTGTGTATTATTGTGAATAAATCTTGAAAAAGCAGTGTAACACCATTCCGTTATGCGATGGACCTAATAACGCCTCTACACAATAACACGAGCTTTCTCGTAACTTATTGCTATATTTTAACCACACATATTTTAAATAAATATATATATATATATATAATATATACCCATGTAAACATATATATGTATATTTAAATATATATGTAAATTATATATTAAATATGACAATTTCTGAACTGTTTATATAGTTGCAGGGAGTAAATGAGGTTTTCACAAATTAGTAAATTATTTTTTCCCCATTATAATGTTTTTATACACATCTCAAGGTTGTGTATTATTGTGAATAAATCTCAGAAAAGCAGTGTAACACTCCTCCGCCATGCGTCGGGCCTAATAACGCCTCTTCACAATAACGCGTGCACTCTCGTAACTTATTGCTATATTTTAACCGCACAGTGTAATAAAAGGGCAGAGTATATATTAAATACAACCATTTCTGAACTGTTTGCACAGTTGCAGGGAGTAAATGAGGCTTTGACAAATTAGTAAATCAGTGCTCTACATTTTTAACATACACACACACACACACACATATAGACACATATGCAGATGCACACACATGCACATACAAACATGTGGAAGACTGAGGTCGGGATAAACAAAACCAGTCAACAATGAGCATTGTCTCTTCTCCTCCTGACAAGATAATCCCAGTCAGACATGTGTAGTTATGGGGGGGGGGGGGGGGGGGGGGTGCAGGATCAGTGAGTAATGTTCAGTGCAGAACTGAGGAAGCTGATCAAACAGCTGCCGGCGTGCGCTGGCTGATTTAAAAACTCTCTCATTATACAACAATATCCTCATTTCAACCTGAGCAATCTGACCTTAAAGCATGACAGCAAAACAAAGGACAACATTCGTTGTGTGTCGTCAATATCCCCCCCACACACACACCTTACCCCCACCCCCCCCGCTACCCCCCCCCCCAACAAGTGCAGCTTTCCTTAGTCTACCCCCCCAACAAGTGCACCTTAAAGGCCAAACTCTACTATTGAATCACAGGTTCTGCTCCAGTCGCACCTCTGCGAGCATGAACACAGACACACGCACCACACACACATACACACACACATAGATGTGTGCGCACACACACACACACACACACACACACACACGCACACACACACACACACACACACACACACACAGGATGTGAGTGGAGTTCATATGAGATATGTGATATGTGAAGAGAATAAATTATGACAGAATTATATTGAAGAAGGATTACAATAAAGTGTGTGTGTGTGTGTGTGTGTGTGTGTGTGTGTGTGTGTGTGTGTGTGTGTGTGTGTGTGTGTGCTCCACCTTCTGAACTGTGTGCATGGTGGCAGCAGGCACATCAGGCTCATGAGACACAGTGGCGCTATATGATAACTATGCAACAATTCCCTTTATTTACCATACACACACACACATGCACACAAACGCGCAAACACACACACACACACACACACACACACACACACACAGAGATAATTATAAAGAGAGATTGATGTAAAAGCATATAACAATCACACAATCATGCAAACTACACACAAGCACACAAACATTTACTGCACACTAAACCTGGCAAAGCGCACACACACACACACACACACACACACACACACACACACACACACACACACACACACACACACACACACACACACACACACACAGTGCATACAAAGCTTCATAACATACAGAACCACACACAGACGAACACAACGAGCAGCACACAGCCAAACAAACACACAACACACACAGTCATGCACTGCACATCCCCGTGTGCCACATTTCACTTCATGATTCTTTACAGCACGTCAACAAAACATCAGCCCGAAACGTTCAACAAGGTAACGCCTGATTTATAACCCAATAACGAACGGCACACGGGGGGAGGAGTCACGCGATGTTCCAACTGCGCAGACGAAGGCCGACTGAGGCGGGGATATTACAAAACACTAATCATGTTGTGACTTGGCTTCTCAAACTCCTGCATAAAAAATAAAATAATAAAAATAAACACACAACAGCTTTTAAAGAACCAAAGCTTTAAGAGAAGATTTATTTTACACCTGGCAACCTCTGCATTCCAAACACCCCACAATAAGCCTTTAGTGTTTAGAACATTACTCTATGGTTCTGTAGATTCTGATGAACAAGCAGCTCGATTGCAGTGATAACGGAATGGAAGGTGACCCAAGACCCTGAGCGGTGACCTCATCAGAGCACGGTAACATGTACATTACATATACGGAACCAGGGGGCAATTGGGTTAGACGCACTTCAGCCATAGTACTTGGTGGAGCTGGGAATCAAACCGGAGACCATCAGGGCGTACAAGGCTGGTTCCGTAACCATAAGTGGGGGTACTATTGGGGTTCTGACCATTAGAACAGAGTAAAGGGGACGTACACAGTATGTACTGTAGAACACAAACAGATGGACTACAGTCTGGAACTGTAGAACTACAAAGTCCAGCTTTACAGGAAGTGGAATATGGACAATAAGTGGAGCAAAAAAGGGGGCGTGGCTAAGCGTTGGACTAGTACAGGAGGGGTTTGGTAGCTCAGTGGTTAGAGTTTTGAACATTTAATGGACGTGTTAGTGGTTGGCATGTTCTCCTCTCAGCACTAGGGATTCCCGGAGTTTCCATGTTCTCCCCGTGTCCACGTGGGTTTTTCATCCTCCTCCAGTTTCCTCCCACAGTCCAAAAAGATGGATTCAAGGTAAATTAAATGCTCTGAATTGCCCCATATTAGAGTGTGTGTGTGTAAGTGAGTGCATGCCCTGTGATAGATTGGCGCCCTGTCCTGGGTGTATCTGCCCTGAAACGTTCTCCCCTTGATGGGCATGGGGAACCCCCCATGACTCTAGTAGAGGATAAAGTGGAAGATAATGAATCTATAATAATAATAATAATAATAATAATAATAATAATATAGTGAGGCATGGTAGCTTAATGGTTAGCATGTTCTCCTCTCAGTGCTGTGGATCCATGTTCGAGTCCCAATCTGGGTGGTTTCCTCCAGGTTCTCCGGTTTCCTCCCACAGTCCAAAAACATGGATTCAAGGTAAATTATATACTCTAAATTGCCCCATATAGAGTGTGTGTGTGAGTGAGTGTGTGTCCAGTGATAGATAGGCGTCCTGTCCTGGGTGTATCTGCTCAGAAACGTTCTCCCCTGGATGGACATGGGGAACCCCCCCGTGACCCTAGTGGAGGCTTTAATTAGTGATGCACTGAACAAAAAACATCAGCTTGAAGCCAAAACCAAACCAAAAACTGAGCTATCCAGCCAAACACTGAACACAGTGTCGTTAATTTACCACCATTTCCTCAAAACAGGCTGAATATACACCGACTGACCACTCATAAGTTTACCACCAGGATGGAACAGTGATGTGAGGTTGCTGCAGCTCTCCACCGGCGTGATGCTACTACGAAACTGAATTCTCCATTAGTGAGAGGTAGCAGGAACCACCCTGGAGAACCGACAGCCGTCAGGAATATGCAACATGACGTTTTATGTAATTTCTCATGGAAACTTATGATGAAGCGTGGCTGCGCTGAGCTTCAGCACTGATTGCTTTAGTGTACACAGTCTCGGATGCATTAGAACTCCTGCTCCATGCAGCGCTCGTGCGGCGCCGTGGCGACGCTGTGAATCAAGCCTGATGATGTTTGATTGACAGGTTGGCAGTTCCTGTAGCACACCGGTTTAAAGGGCCTGTTTGCACTCATTTCCCCGTGGTTCTATTCCCAGAGTAGCATTTCCAATCAGTGAGCGTGCACTAAAGGGGAGGGGGGGTGAAAGGTCTCTCGCTGCAGTTCTGGGGTCAGAGCCCCGCAGAGACTCCGACTCTCAGATGTGTAGAAGTGTTGCCCTGGGGCACGCGAGCCGGCGTGAGCGCAGATGGCATGGCAGCATCGCGGCTGGTTAACAGCGAGAGCGACTTACACCCTGCAGTCTACATAAGACCTGAGGTATGAGGTCTATGGCATGAGGTATGAGGTCTATGGTATGAGGTATGAGGTCTATGGTATGAGGTCTGTGGTATGAGGTCTATGGTATGAGGTCTATGGTATGAGGTCTATGGTATGAGGTCTATGGTCTATGGTATGAGGTCTATGGCATGAGGTATGAGGTCTATGGTATGAGGTATGAGGTCTGTGGTATGAAGTCTATGGTATGAGGTCTATGGTATGAGGTCTATGGTATGAGGTCTGAAGTCTATGGTATGAGGTCTATGGTATGAAGTCTATGGTATGAGGTCTATGGTATGAAGTCTATGGTATGAGGTCTATGGTATGAAGTCTATGGTATGAGGTCTATGGTATGAGGTCTATGGTATGAGGTCTGAAGTCTATGGTATGAGGTCTATGGTATGAGGTCTATGGTATGAGGTCTATGGTATATGGTATGAGGTCTATGGTATGAGGTCTGAAGTCTATGGTATGAGGTCTATGGTATGAGGTCTATGGTATGAAGTATAAGGTCTATGGTATGAAGTCTATGGTATGAGGTCTATGGTATGAGGTCTGAAGTCTATGGTATGAGGTCTGAAGTCTATGGTATGAGGTCTATGGTATATGGTATGAGGTCTATGGTATGAGGTCTATGGTATGAGGTCTATGGTATGAGGTCTATGGTATGAGGTCTATGGTATGAGGTCTGAAGTCTATGGTATGAGGTCTATGGTATGAGGTCTATGGTATGAGGTATGAGGTCTATGGTATGAGGTCTATGGTATGAGGTCTATGGTATGAGGTCTATGGTATGAGGTCTGAAGTCTATGGTATGAGGTCTATGATATATGGTATGAGGTCTATGGTATGAGGTCTATGGTATGAGGTCTATGGTATGAGGTCTATGGTATGAGGTCTATGGTATATGGTATGAGGTCTATGGTATGAGGTCTATGGTATATGGTATGAGGTCTATGGTATGAGGTCTATGGTATGAGGTCTATGGTATATGGTATGAGGTCTATGGTATGAGGTCTGAAGTCTATGGTATGAGGTCTATGGTATGAGGTATAAGGTCTATGGTATGAGGTATGAGATCTATGGTATGAGGTCTATGGTATGAGGTATGAGGTCTATGGTATGAGGTATAAGGTCTATGGTATGAGGTATAAGGTCTATGGTATGAGGTATGAGATCTATGGTATGAGATCTATGGTATGAGGTCTATGGTATGAGGTATAAGGTCTATGGTATAAGGTCTATGGTATGAGGTCTATGGTATGAGGTCTATGGTATGAGGTCTATGGTATGAGGTCTATGGTATGAGGTCTATGGTATGAGGTCTGAGGTCTATGGTATGAGGTCTATGGTATGAGGTATGAGGTCTATGGTATGAGGTCTATGGTATGAGGTATGAGGTCTATGGTATGAGGTCTATGGTATGAGGTCTGAAGTCTATGGTATGAGGTCTGAAGTCTATGGTATGAGGTCTATGGTATGAGGTATGAGGTCTATGGTATGAGGTCTATGGTATGAGGTCTATGGTATGAGGTCTATGGTATGAGGTCTGAAGTCTATGGTATGAGGTCTATGGTATGAGGTCTATGGTATGAGGTCTATGGTATGAGGTCTATGGTATGAGGTCTGAAGTCTATGGTATGAGGTATGAGATCTATGGTATGAGGTCTATGGTATGAGGTATAAGGTCTATGGTATGAGGTATGAGATCTATGGTATGAGGTCTATGGTATGAGGTATAAGGTCTATGGTATAAGGTCTATGGTATGAGGTATGAGGTCTATGGTATGAGGTCTATGGTATGAGGTATGAGATCTATGGTATGAGGTCTATGGTATAAGGTCTATGGTATGAGGTATGAGGTCTATGGTATGAGGTCTATGGTATGAGGTCTATGGTATGAGGTCTGAGGTCTATGGTATGAGGTCTATGGTATGAGGTATAAGGTCTATGGTATGAGGTCTATGGTATGAAGTCTATGGTATGAGGTCTATGGTATGAGGTATAAGGTCTATGGTATGAGGTCTATGGTATGAAGTCTATGGTATGAGGTATGAGGTTTTTTGGTATGAGGTCTATGGTATGTTATGGTGTTTCTCTGCCTCCTGCTTCCGCACCGCTTCCAATAAACCCACACCTACGCTGCCTGTGTCTTCATGAACCAACCAACCTCCCACTGAACGGGGCATTTCATTAAAGCCGTGCCTACACCGACGCCGGGGAACGTTACACCGAGCGGACATAAAGGATCCGGCAGCTGACTAATGACCCCGCACCACCACCTCAGCTGCAGAACACAAAGCACTAACCACACAAACCTGCATGCAAACCGCCCAGCATCATAACCTTTACTGAAATCGACTGTACGAGGAGCGGAACAAAACTCCGTTACCAACACGATGCGCCTAACGTCTAAAAAAAACAACGGTTAGTGTTGCTTTTTACAATAACGTTTATAAAACAAGTAGTTCCGGTCCTTAAATCTGATAGGCTGAGCTGTTCATCCAACCGTGACATCAATGACAATAACGCACACCTCTGAGAGCTTCACATTCATATTAATGCATGATATACATTCATTCATTCATTATCTCCCGCTTTATCCTCTAATAGGGTCGCGGTGGGGTTCCCCATGCCCATCCAGGGGAGAACGTCTCGGGCGCTGGGCAGATAGACCCAGGACAGGGCGCCAATCCATCGCTGCATGATATACAATACATTATTTAACATCATGTACCATCCATCCATTATCTTCCGCTTTATCCTCTACTGGGGGCATGGGGGAGGGTTCACCATGCCCATCCAGGGGAGAACGTTTCGGGCACTGGGCAGATACACCCAGGACAGGACGCCTATCTATCACTGGACACACACTCACACACACAAACACACTCTATATGGGGCAATTTGGAGAATTCAATTGACCTTGATCCATGTTTTTGGACTGTGGGAGGAAACCGGAGAACCCAGAGGAAACCCACGCAGACAAGGGGAGAACATGGAAACTCTAACCAGATTGGGATTCAAACCGGAATCTGGGTGGAGTTGCCATGTTCTCCACATGTCCACATGGGTTTCCTTCCACAGTCCAAAAACATGGATCAAGGTCAATTGAATTCTCCAAATTGCCCCATATAGAGTGTGTGTGTGTGAGTGAGTGTGTGTCCAGTAATAGATTGGCGTCCTGTCCTGGGTGTATCTGCCCAGCGCCCAGGTTCTCCCCTGATGGGCATGGGACCCTAGTAGAGGATAAAGCAGAAGATAATGGATGGATGAACTTGTATATGCAGTAGTGGAGGACCCTAGCTTCAAGGTATAATATGAAAGCATGAATGTACCTCAGAGAGAATGTTCAAATAAAAGCATAACATCAATGAGATCGATCCCAAAGCCATGACTTTAAATCTAAACCGTAGACCATCAATCCACCAATTAAAACCTCGTTTTGAGATGCTCCACACATCGCCTCCCTCACGCAGTGAGATGCACTGATTCAGCTCGACAAAACAGAGAACGACGGGAGCTGACGGGGACTAACTAGTGCCCTAGGTGGCGTCACACGAAGAGTGCTGTTTATCCACATTTGGGACGTCACAGCCCCGAAAAACCCGAACGCAATCCTGTCGTTTTTTTCATCCGGGTTTTCTTCATCTGCTCAGGAGATCCAAAATGTAATTAGTCCCGTTATTATCTCAGCGAACGTTGAGCGAGCCTCAAACCACACGAACAACCCAGCAGCACCTTAATGAGGATATAAGGGCTGCCCCAGACGCCCGCACGTTCCAGATCAGACATTAATGAGCCCGCTCGCTTCTCTCAACGGCACAGCCTGCTTATTATGTGTCTGCGCAGGAATGCCGAGCACTATAAATACTCAGGAACGCTTCTAGCAAATACACCTGGCCATCTGAAGCACTGAGATCCACCCGCAATACAGCAGAGACGCAGGAGACACACCGTCTCACACGCCTACTGTATTTATAACCATGACGTCTGCACTGCAAGCGCTGGGTGCAGATACACCCAGGACAGGACGCCAACCTATCACTGAACACACTCACTCACACAAACACACTCTATATGGGGCAATTTGGAGATTTGGTTCCCCATGCCCATCCAGGGGAGAACGTTTCAGGCGCTGGGCAGATACACCCAGGACAGGACGCCAATCTATCACTGGACACACACTCACTCACACAGACACTCTATATGGGGCAATTTGGAGAATTCAATTGATCTTGATCCATGTTTTTGGACTGTGGGAGGAAACCAGAGAACCCAGAGGAAACCCATGTGGACACGGGGAGCACATGGAAACTCCACCCAGATTGGGATTTAAACCTGGATACGCTGGGTTGCAGTGCTGCAGAACATCAGTGTTCTGCTAAATACAACCCAAACTCCAGACACTGCACTGTCTGCACTGCAGGGTGTGATGGAGACGACATTGACTTTGAAGACGGTCTCACTCTTTATGTGTTTCAAAGTGAACGCTTTAATTACTGCTTTGTGGAATAATAAGCACCTTCGGACCAAACCGTTCTAAGGGACTCGTTTGGGCAGAACTTCCTATCTTTTAAACACTGTGCACAGGTTTCCACAGGATTTATTAACTTAGACACACAAAGACACACAAACAACGTTACTATATTAAATAATAACAATACATTCATCCATTATCTTCTGCTTTATCCTCTAATAGGGTTGCAGGGGGGTTCCCCATGCCCATCCAGGGGAGAACGTTTCGGGCGCTGGGCAGATACACCCAGGACAGGACACCCATCTATCGCTGGACACACACTCACACAGACACACTCTATATGGGGCAATTTGGAGAATTCAATTGACTTGATCCATGTTTTTGGACTGTGGGAGGAAACCGGAGAACCCGGAGGAAACCCACACAGACACGGGGAGAACATGCAAACTCCACCTAGATTGGGATTCGAAGCGGGAATCCCTAGTGCTGAGAGGAGAACATGCTAACCACTAAGCCATCATGTACCATAAATGGAAAGCCACCGTGCCGCCTCATTTGACCGACATGAATACTGAAATAATGTGTTTAATTCAGGTAGATAAACACAGGTAGTTAAAATCTGTCCTTAAATCTGATTGGCTGAGCTGTTTGTCACACACTATATGGGGCAAAACACTATAGGGGCAATTTAGTGCATTCAATTCACCTGGAATCCATGTTTTTTGGCCGTGTCATGCAGACACAGGGAGAACATGGAAACTCCACCCAGATCAGGATTCGAACCTGAATCCCTAATATTGAGAGGAGAACATGCTAAACACTAAGCCACCATGCCGTCCATCGTTAAAACAATAATCAATGTTTCAGAACATGTTTTCAATTTGAATCTGAAATGAACAATTAAAAAACAAAATGCATCAGGAATTCCTTTAATTCGAGTCTTACAGACTACTATATACAGAACCCGTCCAAAGTTTGGCCACGCCCCCTTCTGGCTCCATTCTCTATTTCCTCCACTTATCAAACAGCTGGACTTTGTAGTTGTACAATTCCAGACTGTAGAACATCTGTGTTCTTGTGTGTTAGTCCTCTGTTGGTTCTGTGTTCTCTGTTGGTCAGCAGCATCACAGAACAGGTATCATTTGGGTGGTGGATTGTTTCTGGTCAGTTCTGCAGTGACACTGATGTGGTGAGGGGGTGTTAGTGCAGCAGTGCTGCTGGAGGTTCATTTAAACACCTCAGTCACACTGCTGGGATAGGATACAATAATGCACCAACCCAATAACCCCTGCTCTGTGGGGGTACTATTGGGGTTCTGACCATTAGAACAGAGTAAAGGGGACGTACACAGTATGTACTGTAGAACACAAACAGATGGACTACAGTCTGGAACTGTAGAACTACAAAGTCCAGCTTTACAGGAAGTGGAACTGATAAGTGTGCCCAGCGATGGATTGGCGCCCTGTCCTGGGTGTATCTGCCCAGCGCCTGAAACGTTCTCCCCTGGATGGGCATGGGGAACCCCCCCCCCCACGACCCTAATAGAGGATAAAGCGGGAGATAATGGATGGATGGAACAAAGTGGAGCAAAAGGGGCTGTATGGATGTTCTGTATTTCTTGGTTTTATAGTGGAACTGCACTTTGTTCTCCGACGCTGGCGTGCCTCCTCCCTCTTCGTCACTCGGTGTACTTTGATCAGACAGGGTTCTCCATGTAAAAAAAACAACAAAGGAAGCACATGACAGATGAGCAGCGGCAGGACTGCTGATTAAGGGGAACTGAATGAGACTCAATTATGAAATAAGGGAACCCATAGAGAAGTTCTTCTCCCTAAATAACGACGCACCCTGCACTTCAACACACTGATTAATGCTTCACTGAGCAGACGGGGTACGCAACGCAAACCTCCCAGATAATAAAGTCACGTGAGCAGGAAACCGAGGGCATTCTGGGAATTCCTTGGACAACCTTCATCACATCAACCTAATTGGACCCTGAGGATGAGCAACATGAGATATATACAGTATATATATATATATATTTATCATGAGAAACTTCACAATGAGATGTTCTAATGATTTAAAAGACTGTATTATTATTATTAATATTATTATTATTGTCATTACTATATATATATATATATACACACATATATACACACACACAAATCTGTATTTGTACATTTATACAAATATCTAAGACTAAACACATTTTTTCACAGTGTGTCTTTATGTTCAGCAGTTTTTTCCTGATTACATGTATTAAATAGACAGGATATACACTGTGAGAACGGACAAAAAGGTTCCCACCCCGATGTAACCCTGATCTGGGGTCAATGCAGTTACGGTCTGGGTTCAGCAAATTCATGAACGCAAAGAATGAGGTCAGCTGACCTGAACACACTGAAGCACCAGGCTATTTCATCAGTGGACCGTTCCTTCTCTGACAACATGGACATATTCCACGCTGACAATATCAGGATCGGGACTCTGACTTCAGCTACAACCTGGAGTTAAATCATAAGCTTCAGAACCGTAGTCCTAAAACTCATTCTGAGCTGTTCAGACCCCGAGCAAACCGAGCCGCCCTACAGCAGAACGTGCTCTGCCACCGCGCTTCTCCCGCCCCACCCCCACCATCCAGGTAATTCCAAAGGGCTGACATCCTGCTTTTCTTGCGGCTGTAATTGGTCTTGCGTTCTGGGTGGGAGTAATGGCCTCCCTCATCCCCGTCAACCAAACCCACAGCAGCCAAATCCCACCGAATTCTGGTAAGTGCCTTTCTCACAAAGGCACCCGAATCGACTGATGGGATTACCGCCTGATTCATCTGCACGTTGCCTCTTGTCTATTTATGCCGACGTGTCTATTTTAATAAGCCCAATTTATGGTGTTAATCTTGCCGCTAATTCCTTTTGTGAGTTTAAATCTGCAAGCGGAATTAGAAAGTATTTCCAACCTCGGTGTTCCAGCTGGGTTTATTATTGTCGATCTTTTGAATCAGATGTATCTGAACACCTTGAGCATTATTATTATTGGTGTCTTTACTATATATATATATATATATATATATATATATATATATATATATATATAGCTGTTCAAATGATTTACAAATAACTTATACAGGAATTATTATTATTATCACTATATATATATATATATATATATATATATATATATATATATATATATATATATATATATAAATATATATATACAGTATATATATATATATATATATATATATATATATATATATATATATATATATATATATATATACACACACACACATTACATATATACATATATATATATTTATTGTATATATCCTGTATAAGTTATTTGTAAATCATTTGAACAGCTATATATATATATATATATATATATATATATATATATATATATATATATATATATATATATATATATATATATATATATATATATATCGAATATTACAAATTACAGACTGTAGAACATCTGTGTTCTTGTGTGTGTTAGACCTCTGTTGGTTCTCTGTTCTCTGTTGGTCAGGAGCATCACAGTCTATTTTAATAAGCCCAATTTATGGTGTTAATCTTGCTGCTAATTCCTTTTGTGAGTTTAAATCTGCGAGCGCTGCTGCAGGATCGTCTGAAGCAGAGGAATTAGAAAGTATTTCCACCTCGGCGTTCCAGCTGGGTCTTTTATTGTCGATCTATTGAATGGGATGTATCTGAACACCTCGAGTAAAAGATCTGAGAGTATGAAAGGGCGTGAAGTGAGCGCGGAGATACGGATTCAAATCAAAAAGAGGCGTGTGATTTCCTGCTAAAAAACCCAGCTTCCTTTACCAACAAACATTTTCAGAATTATTTCAAAAGTCGCGTCTCTGAGTTGCTGTGTGTGTGTGTGTGTGTGTGTGTGTGTGTGTGTGTGTGTGTGTGTGTGTGTGTGTGTGTGTAAAAGTAGGAGATGCACAGAAAACTGCAAAGTACCTGAGTCTGTGAAATAGGAGGGAACTTTGACTAGATGAAGCACGGCAGGTATTTCATCTTCATAACTCTGTGTGTGTGTGTGTGTGTGTGTGTGTGTGTGTGTGTGTGTGTGTGTGTGTGTGCAGGAGTGTGAGATAAGCCTGCATCAGTGTGTGAGGGTGTAAAGTATGGATTTGAATGCAATCAAAAGAGTGTAATCTGCTGCGTTTAGCTGAGCAGCCTGTGTTACAGAAAACAATTTAACAGATTAAAGCTCCAAATGTGCACCACCAGAGAGTGTGTGAGAACCAGATAAGCACTTCAGCAGCCAACTTGCATCTGCGAACATACATACACACACACACACCTACACACACCTACACACCTACACACACACACACACACACACACTGACCCAAACTGTTCCCTCAGACACCTTGGAGGAAATTCCAGTAGAGACAGTGATGCTCGTGTCGTTCCTCAGCATCACTCTCACAGACGCTCTCTGCTCTTAATTGTGGAACACAGAGTGGAGGTCATGTGTCTAATAACAACTAACAATCTTTGTCTTTGTGTGAGTCGAGTAAGAGTGTGTGTGTGTGTGTGTGTGTGTGTGTGTGTGTGTGTGTGTGTGTGTGTGTGTGTGTGTGTGTGTGTGTACCAACTAGGGAGTTTAGACGAGCAGGCAATTAATCATGTTCCACTCTGTCTAGCATGTGCACCTGCATGCACACACAAACACAAAGCGCGCACACACACTCACACATGCACACACACACACACACAGACACCCACTCACACACACATGCAAGCGCGCACAGACACACAGACACTCACACAGACACACACATACATGCACGCGCACGCGCACACACACACACACACACACACACACACACACTCGCACAGACACTCACACACACACAGACACACACACACACACACACACAGACACACACACACACATACACACACAGACGCTCACCCATGCACACAAAGACACACAGACAGACACAGACACACAGACACACATGCATGCAGACATACAGACAAGCACACAAACACAGGTGCACACACACAGAACAAACACAGAAACAAACACAAATACTGTAGTGTGCATACACACACACACACACACACACACACACACACACGTACGTACACAATCGAAAAACTCAGAATCTAATAAAATGAATGAGGATGCATCATGACCAACCCTGTGTTCCAACACACAGAGGAATGTGTCCTCCACAATTAACACATCCATGCAATGAAACACACACACACACACACACACAGGTGTAATGAGCATATGTACCCAGAGCGGTGGGCAGCTCTGTATACGACCCCGAGGAGCAATCAGGGTTAGGTCCCTTGCTCAGGGGCACTTCAGTCATGGTACCTGTGGTGACCGGGAATCAAACCGGGGACCTTCAGATCACAAGGCTGGTTCCTCTACCACAAGACTACAACTACGTTGGGCTGCATGTGAGTCGCTTTGGGTGAAAGGATCCTCTAAATGAACAAATGTAAATGTAATACCATTTTGTAACACATCAACATGAACACCTCCTCTCAGAACCACAGGAATTTCCTCTTAACCCAGTTCCTCACAGTAATGTTGAACCAGACTGAAAAGTCCTCCCACCGTTCCCTCCACCCGTCCAGCTGCAACAACACATGACAGGTCTGCGTTTCTTTGATTGTGATGAAGCAGCAAAACCAAAGCGGTTAAAACCACCGGCATGAGGGATGGACATGACGCACCTGACCGCTCAGCTGCTGCGGACACACTGTTCAACTGCACCAGGGTCAGGAGGCTTAAACCAACTAAACACTGCAGCCACCCAAATCCGTACGAGCTGCATGGCAGACGTTTGGTTTATGACATCATGAGTCTCGGTTTGCAGAGCTGCCAGGATGTTTCAGCAAAACTGAGGACTGTGGTTCTGACCGAGCATCAGAGGGACTTCCAGCAGGGTTCAAATACTGAGCTGAATCACTTCATCTACCAGTGTTTTTAAATAAACACCTAGATATATACATCTAATCTAAACCACCTGACTGCTAAAGGAGGATGAGACCCCACTGAGGCTCAGTCCTCACAAAAACAACATAAAAAATATATTTAATAATAAAAAAAAAAACAATAAAAAAAAAAATAATAAAATAATAATAATAATAGTGATCCCAATCTGGGTGGAGTTTCCATGTTCTCCCCGTGTCCACATGGGTCTCCTACGGGTTCTCCAGTTTCCTCCCACAGTCCAAAAACATCGATCAAGGTCAATTAATTTCTCCAAAATTGTCCCCTATAGAATGTGTGTGTTTGTTTGTGTGGATCTGTATGAGTGTGTGTCCAGTGATAGATTGGGGTCCTGTCCTGCGTGTATCTGCCCAGCGCCCGAAACGTTCTCCCCTGGATGGGCATGGGGAACCCCACTGCGACCCTAGTAGAGGATAAAGCGGGAGATAATGGATAGTTGATATTCTAGGTCAAGTAAGTGTGAAGATTTATTGCTGTTTTGTATAATATAGTTTATTATTATTATTATTATTATTATTATTGTCTCATCTCATTATCTTCTGCTTTATCCTGTACTAGGGTCGTTGGGGGGGGTTCCCCATGCCCATCCAGGAGAGAACGTTTCGGGCGCTGGGCAGATACACCCAGGACAGGGTGCCAATCTATCACTGGACACACACTCATACAGATACACACAAACAAACACACACATTCTATAGGGGACAATTTTGGAGAAATTAATTGACTTGATCCATGTTTTTGGACTGTGGGAGGAAACTGGAGAACCCGTAGGAGACCCATGTGGACACGGGGAGAACACGGAAACTCCACCCAGATTGGGATCACTATTATTTTTTCATTTTTTATTTTTTATTTTTTATTTTTATTTTTATTTTTTTTTTATTATTATTACTTATGATTTAAACCAGGAATCCCTAGTGCTGAGAGGAGAACATGCCAAACCACTAAGCCACCATGCCACCCGAGCCAGAATATAAACTACAATCATCACGAGGTCTACAGGACGACGCATGACTCCAGAGCTTTATTAGATCAGCTGATTGAATCAGCTACTTAAACTATTACTGCTCAACAAATACCTCTATTTTTTAACTGGGGTTTCGTTTCCAAGTCCGTTTTTCAAGTGCAGCCCAAGAACGTTCTCTCTGACGAGACTCGACTTCACGGAACTGGGTTTCGAATCCAGATTTCGTTTGTTGGTTGATGATTAAACCAAAAAAAAAACATCTGTTAACGGAGAACGTTAATGGAGCAATAATGACTTTTTGTCTACACAGTTAGTGAATGATTAAGGGTCCTGAACGGAACGTTCAGCTGATTATATAGACTCGGGGAATCTGAAGAGACGGAACATTTACAGAGAATGAAGACAGTTGTTTATATTCTCAGTATAATTGTTTTATACAGTGAGGCTCTTCAGCGCTACTGCTGCTCGAGCAAAAGAAACGACGTTAATTGGAGTGTGGTAACTGATTTAAAGCCTTGTTTTACGAAAATAAAGAACGGAATCTCAACAAGAACCACTCGACGTTACGGAGGACGTTCATCGCTCATGGAATTAAGCGCGATTAAAAACGTTACAATTAATTCATCGTTAAGAGCGCGTTTAGATGAAACATATACATGTTATGCCAGTAGAGGAACTTTTAGACCAAGTGGCGCAACACAGACGGAACAAAAGGAAAGTTCCACTTGTCTGTTTACTTTGTTCTCTCAAGAAAAAATGGAAATGCCAGCATGTTCTCATGTTTACCTTAAATTTAATAATATAAACATATATTAATTATTGAAAATATAATTTTATATCTGCACAGTGATAGATTGGCGTCCTGTCCTGGGTGTATCTGCCCAGCGCCCGAGGTGTTCTCCCCTGGATGGGCATGGGATATCCATCCATTCATTATCTTCAGCTTTATCCTCTGCTAGGGCCGAGGGGGTTCCCCATGCCCATCCAGGGGAGAACATCTCGGGCGCTGGGCAGATAGACCCAGGACAGGGCGCCAATCTATCACTGACACACACTCACTCACACACACACTCTATATGGGGCAATTTGTAGAATTTAATTGACCTTGATCCATGTTTTTGGACTGTGGGAGGAAACCGGAGAACCCGGAGGAAACCCACACAGACACGAAGAGAACATGGAAACTCCACCCAGATTTGGATTCGAACCTGAATCCCCAGCACTGAGAGGAGAACATGCTAACCACTAAGCCACCGCGCCACTCAATCATCAATACTGATATATTAATAATGTTTAAATTTACTGGCGCCTCGTTTATCCACACAGGTTATTTCCCCAGCCGGCAGTAAAACCTACTTACAGACTGCGAAAGGACAGAGAAATAAAATAAAGTGAGTTAGAATTGGAGGCAGGGTGGAGAAAAGCCCGAGTCAGAACCCGAGCTCCAATAGACCCGACGGAAAGGTGCGAGCGCGAGGAGACGGGGACGGAACGAGAACGCAGAAATGAAGACGGAGATAAAGAAGGTAAGTAAAAGCGAAAACGACAAGCGAGTCCTAATCCCCGAGGACCCCGACGCCAGAGAAGACAAGATCAGGATTCTCTAAATGAATTAAGAGGGCGAGCGAGAGAGCGACGGGGAGAGAGAGAGAGTGCAGAAATCGAGTCAGCTGAACTAATGATGCTCCTGCCTGACTGAATAATAAACGCTGAGACGAGGCGCAGCACGCGCCGGCGAGCGCTACAGCCTGTCCCGGCACCAACAGCCCACTTTTATTTGTACGGAGGAAAACGGAGAGAGAGCGAATGGAGAGACTGAATTCACACAGAGCTCCGTATGAGAGATGCAAATCGAGGAACTTCTAATTAAATGGGGATAATTAAAAAGAGCGGAACTTCCGCGGTGTGAATGTGGAGCCGTTTAAAGACCCCTGACCCGAAGAAAAAGCGTTTCTTAAAATAAAACCTGTTCCACTGAGACGGAGCCAGAAGAACCTTCTAAACATTAAAAACATCTATTAATCAGTTTAGAGAGGAGAACATTTAAAGAACGCATGTGGAGGAACAGGGTGGCTTGGTGTTTAGCATGTTCTCCTCTCAGCACTAGGGATTCCCGGTTCGAATCCCAATCTGGGTGGATTGTTCTCCCCATGTTCTCCCCGTGTCCGCGTGGGTTTCCTCCTGGTTCTTCAGTTTCCTCCCACAGTCCAAAAACATGGATCAAGGTCAATTGAATGCTCCAAATTGCCCCATATAGAGTGTGTCTGTGTGAGTGAGTGTGTGCCCAGCGATAGATTGGTGTCCTGTCCTGGGTGTATCTGCCCAGCGCCCGAAACGTTCTCCCCTGGATGGGCATGGGGAACCCCCCCCCCGTGACCCTAGTAGAGGATAAAGCGGAAGATAATGGATAGATGGAATTTAACAATGAGGGGCAGCACGGTGGCTTAGAGGTTAGCATGTTCTCCTTTCAGCACTAGGGATTCCTGGTTCGAATCCCAATCTGGGTGGAGTTTCCATGTTCTCCCCATGTCTGTGTGGGTTTCCTCCTGGTTCTTCAGTTTCCTCCCATAGTCCAAAAACATGGATCAAGGTCAATTGAATTCTCCAAATTGCCCCATATAGAGTGTGTCTGTGTGAGTAAATGTGTGCCCAGCGATAGATTGGCACCCTGTCCTGGGTGTATCTGCCCAGCGCCCGAAACGTTCTCCCCTGGATGGACATGGGGAACCCCCCCCCCCACGACCCTAATAGAGGATAAAGCTGAAGATAATGGATGGATGGAATTTAACAATGAGGGGCGGCACAGTGGCTTAGTGGTTTAGCATGTTCTCCTCTCAGTGCTAGGGTTTCCCGGTTCAAATCCCAATCTGGGTGGAGTTTCCATGTTCTCCCCGTGTCCATGTGGGTTTCCTCCGGGTTCTCCGGTTTCTTCCCACAGTCCAAAAACATGGATCAAGATCAATTAAGTTCTCTAAATTGCCCCATATAGAGTGTGTGTGTGTGAGTGAGTGTGTGCCCAGCGATAGATTGGTGTCCTGTCCTGGGTCTATCTGCCCAGCGCCCGAAACCTTCTCCCCTTGTATGGACATGGGGAGTGCACTAAATTGCTCCAATCTAAATCGCCCCTATATAATGTGTGTTTGTGTGTCAGTGATAGATTGCCCCCCTGTCCTGGGTGTATCTGCCCTGCGCCCGAAATGTTCTCCCCTGGATGGACATGGAGAGATTTTATACACACACCCTTTCAACCTTCTGATTTTCGTTCTTTCATACAGTGTACATGTGTGAATAGAACCCCAGTGGACACCTGACGAAGATCACTCGTCTTCCTCGGTTAACCGGTCGTCGTGTTATTATTGTCACTGGGAGCCAGAATGCCCCATACAAATAGAAAATCTGCCCCTTTCAAGTCGTGGTAAGGGAAGTCAGCTGATGCTCACACTCCCGCTGATGAGCGCCCGTTTAAAAGCATGTACACGATGAGCTCCACAAACCTGCCGCCGTTTCCTCCCAGAGAGCGTTTCAAGCGACTGCACTCGCACAACTCCCAGCATGCACCACTGAAAGGGTCCGGGCCGACGAGCCACAAACCTTCCAAATGAGCCGGCGCTTCTGAATAAGACGAAGCTCATTCAGTAGCTGCGAATGAAGCAGCTGTAATAAGGCTTTACATCCCGAACGCCCCCGCCAGATCGAGCGGGCGAGTTAATACAACGAGCCTTTTAATTAGCGCCGCTAAAAAGCCAGGAGTCAGAATGTTAACCATCTAAAGAGGTTGGGAGATGATTCAGTCAAAACAGTGTCAGAAAGCGATATGTCTATGGGGCAGCTGCAGACGGAGCTCGTGTCAGGATGTTAATGCAAGACGGTTCTTTGGAGAGCAACCACCCACGCGTTCCGTTCGTACGTGTATGCAAATCGATGGAGGAGAACCCTGCAGTACTCACCGAGTTGATGCAGGCGAGCTCCTTGTTGAGGAGCCAGGGGAGCGACAGTTTGCCGGTTCCTCGGTAGCACGACTGGATCCTCTCTTTGATCTTCTCCTTAATGTGCCTCAGAGTGAACAAGCACAGGGCCGACTCCTTGGGGGGGTTGGCTCGGTTCTTCTGGCCCTGCGAGAAGACGGTAAAGAGGATGTCCTCGTTCTCCGACACGCCCAGGGAGTTGGCCAACTGCCTCCCGGGTTTGCTCAGGTAGGCGTCCTGGATCAGCCGATACTCCACGCCGTCCTTGGTGCAACCGATGGGGAACTCCACGTAGGAGTAGAACTTGGGGTCGTCCACGCACAGCCGGACGATTTTGGAGGTGAAGAACTGCTCCCCGCTGGCGTCGGGCGAGGTCAGCTGGGTGTCGAGCTGCAGCGTGAGGTAGTAGACGAACTGCTCGCTGCTGAAGCCGTAGATGTAGTAGATATCGAAGGTGGGGAACTTCGAGAGCGTGTCGGACGGGATCTTGAGCTGCGAGGACACGAACTCGTCCTGGTAGACAAAGCTGAACATATCCGCGTTCTCCTCGTTGGCCATCAGCTTGCGGCTCGACAGCGTCGGGAAGTACTCCGACTTGCCGTCGATGGGCGTGCCGATGAACAGCTTGCTGCCCATACCTTCCGATATGATGACCCCCGACATGGTTCCCGACTCGGCCACGCTGGAGAGATAGTGCTCCTTCCGGTGATGGGGTTCTCCCAGTTTGAAAAGGTCATCCAGGCGCAGGAACTGGCATATACCCTGGGAGGTGCTGCCGCAAGCGATGAGACGGTTCTGGCCGTAGTCCACCAGAAGCAGCTTGTTGACGTTGTTGGTGTGCGCCAGCTCGTGGGGACAGGACTGGACACTCGGTGGAGGGTAGCACTTCTCGTTGTCCACCACGGTGCCGGTCATGTGACTTCGCAGCTTGGTCAGGTTGCTGGAGAGCTTGTAGATCCAGTTCACGGCACCGACGTAGACCTCGCCGGTGGAGTTATGAATGGCCAAGTGGGTCAAGCCGGAATCGGACGGCGAGAAGGTCTGGAAGGGTTCCGCTGCCGTTTCATCACGGGGGCACAGAGAGAACAGGGTGAGCAGTCCAAGTAAAGGTGCAAGGGTGCGGCGCGCCCCCGGCTGAGGCCACATGTTGGCGCTGGTCCAAGCAAGTCGCTCAGGTCTTCCTTTGGTGTCTGGATTTTAGGTACGTCTGAAGAACAGAGAGCAGGGAAGGTACTCCTATTGATCCAGTGGCCGTTTCTCTCCGGTTCTAAAGGAAGTGAATCATCAGCAACGACGGCACATTCGGAGACCCTGCAGGAGGCAAAAAAATAAAGAATCACATGAGTACAAATGGAACATTTCCTATTGATTCTGCATCACACATGAAGACCAGACGACATCATCCATGCAAAATAAATGCCTCAAGCTAATGCGGTCCAAGGGGGCGAAACCTTGACAACATTTAATTACTAAGACGGATGGCGAGGAAGCTCGAGATGGATCAGGAGACGCACTGTACATAAACTCATCATCGAGCAGCGAGCGCTGCATCGGCATCCACACGGCGCTGCGCTCCTCAATGAATTCATAACGCATCCATTATCACAATGTGTCTGAGAGGAGCTTTCTGCAGATTAAGTATTCTCTTTCTCCAGTTCATACTGTTACACACACACACACACACACACACACACACACACACACACACACACTAAAACGTGTTCTTTATAAATACAAGCTCATATATAAACTGTATATCGATGGCTTTTCAAACTAATCATACCTATATATTCATTCATTCATCCGTTATCTTCTGCTTCATCTTATACTAGGGTCACGGGGGGGAGAACGTCCAGGGGAGAACGTTTCGGGAGCTGGGCAGATACACCCAGGACAGGGGGGCAATCTATATCACTGAACACACACTCACTCACACACACACACACTCTATATGGGGCAATTTGGAGAACACAATTGACCGTGATCCATGTTCTTGGACTGTGGGAGGAAACCGGAGAACCTGCGTGTAGAGATTGGGAGTACATGGAGACCAGCTTGGGATTCGAACCGGGAATCTCTAGCATTGAGAAGCGAGTGTGCTAACCAATAAACAACCATAGAGGTTTGCATGTTCTCCTCTCAAGGCTAGTGATTCCTGGTTCGAATCCTTATCTGGGTGGAGTTTCCATGTTCTCCCCGTGTCCGTGCTTTCTTCAGGTTCTCTGGTTTCGTCTCACAGTCCAAAAACATGGAACAAGGTCAATTGAATTCTCCAAATTGCCCCATATAGAGTGTGTATGTGTGAGTGAGTGTGTGCATAGATTGGCGCCCTGTCCTGGGTGTATCTGCCCAGCGCCCGAAACGTTCTCCCCTGGATGGGCATGGGGAACCCCCCCCCCGCAACCCTAGTTGGAGGATAAAGTGGAAGATAATGGATGGATGATTTATAAAAACCTATACACAGTAATATCCCACTGAAAGCTCTTTTTTAAATACTCGATACTACGAGAGATGAATACAGTCTTCTGAAGGGACAGGCCAATCGACAGTAAACCATCCTGCTTGCACCTTCCAAAGTAGACCGCTGATGACCATGGGGACTGCGAGAAGGTTCCACGGTTCCAGCTCATTCAGAGGAACACCCTAACCACTGAGCCACCACACACCGAATAGACCCACAGTTACCCGAGTCTAAATCTTACTCTTTTGCTGATATGACCAACAATTCCAAACGGCTCTAATCCGGCGCTGGCGCAGTGACTAATCATTTAGCATAGGTGACAAAAAGTGGAGTGTGTAAATGATCCATTAGTCTCAGTCTGGATTTTCACATGTAGTTAAATGCCATGCCTCATATCCTCCATCATTTTCAATATCTCCGCTAGTGAGCTGAGACTGTTCAGCGTGAGGAGGTCAATCCAATCCCATCGGATGAGAGGGCAAAGCTGGACCTCTTCCAGAATACATTACCATCACTACTCCTTAAAGGAGCCGGGGCCTCACTCGGGCTTTTCCTCTACAGATACAGACACGTGGTCGCATTTCTCAGACCTGTTGAAGGAGCAGCATGTCCAAACCATGGATATGGTTCTCTCTCAGCTCTTGGGTGCTTGAAAAGTTCCAAAGCGTCTTACAAAATGAGAACTGGGTTAATACAGCATCCGTGAAGCAATGAGGGTTAAGGGTCTTGCTTAAGGACCCACAGTGGTAACTTCAATGGATCTGGGATTTGAACCCTCAACCTTCAGATTTATAACCCAACACCCTGACCACTGACCACTGAGCTACCACGCGCATATTATGCCAACTTAAACCCACTTGGGTCCGAATACAGGGTCAGTCATGATAAAAGTACCCTGGTCTGTACTCAAAGAGCCACATTGGTATCTTCAGTGGACCTGGAATTTGAACCCACGACCATCACATTGATAGCCCAACAGCCTAACCACTGAGCTACCACACACTGTATGCATGGGTTTTCTCCGAGTTCCTCCCACTGTACTAAAAAAAATGGATTCAAGGTGATTTGGCTGCTCTAATTTGCCCCTATTTAGAGTCTATGTGAGTGAGTGAATGAGTGCCCAACAATGGACTGGCTCCCTGTCCTGGGTGTATCTGCCCAGCGCCAGAAATGTTCTTCACTGAAAGGGCCTGGGAACCCATGTTCTAATAAACTTTTTAAAATGCAGTCTCCGGGTTCCTCCCACAGTCCTTAAAATATGGATTCAAGGTAATTTGGCTACTCTAAATTGCCCCTATATAGTGTTTGTGTGAGTGAGTGAATGAGTGCCTAACGATGGACTGGCGCCCCATCCTGGGTGCCCAGCGCCTGAAATGTTCTCCCCTGAAACGGCATGGGAACCCATGTTGTAATCAAATTTTCAAAATGCAGTATTTTCTCTCAGTGTTCTCAGAGAGAACATCTAGAAGACGAACGTGTATTGCAATGAACATTCTGGAACCATAATTAAAGATCTGTAGACCGCTGATGACCATGGGGACTGCGAGAAGGTTCCACAGTTCCAGCCCATTCAGAGGAACAGTGTATACCACGGTTCTCCTTTATATAATATTAATAAGACTGTTGGCTACACCAGGTCCTCATTACAATTTAATGCAACATTAAACTGTACTTCAGAGGAGCATCGGTGTCCGGGCGGCAGCTGGAAGCACCTCCAGCGGAACCCAGTTTGGTTTAGAGAAGGGCGGCGTTTGGGACTTGGAAGAAAAAGTGTGAGATAAGGAAAAAAAATAAAGCCAAGCACGAAAAAGAGCGTGCAGAAGAATGAGGGATGTTCCGCTTCCCTGCACTGCCTTTCTCTGCTGGCGTCTTATCTCGCCGGCCTCTTTCCTTTCGGCAGATGATGGAGGGTCCTCTTATCTGTCCATCATCCCCAAGGACGAGGAGAGGAAGTGGCGTCACTCCACCCGGCTCCGTGCAGCGAGGGAGGGAGCGGAGGAGGGGGAGGAGGAGGGGGAGGGGGAGGCATTCCTCGAGCTAAAACGGAACGTCCCGGGACCCCGAGCCATTAGAGAGCATTACGATATGGCCTCAGAACAAGATAAGAGGTTCTAATGACGGCCGGACCGCGAGGACGGCTGTTCTGTTAGAACGAGACTGATGAGGAAGACTCCGGCTCCGTTTGGGTTTAGAGCTTTAGATTAAATAAAAATATATAGCAAATCAAAAAGGTGGCACGGTGGCTTAGTGGTTTAGCATGTTCTCCTCTCAGTGCTAGGGATTCAGGTTCGAATCCCAATCTGGGTGGAGTTTCCATGTCCTCCCCGTGTCCGTGTGGGTTTCCTCTGGGTTCTCCGGTTTTCTTCCACAGTCCAAAAACATGGATCTAGATCAACAGAGTTCTCCAAATTGCCCCATATAGAGTGTGTGTGTGTGTGTGTGTGTGTGTGTGTGAGTGTGTATCCAGTGATAGATTGGAGCCCTGTCCTGGGTGTATCTGCCCAGCGCCCGAAACGTTCTCCACTGGATGGGCATGGAGAACCCCACCATGACCCTAGAACGTCATAAAGCGGAAGATAATGGATGGATGGAACTTTACCTTGATCCATGTTTTTGGACTGTGGGAGGAAACCGGAGAACCCGGAGGAAACCCATGCAGACATGGGAGAGAACATGGAAACTCCACCCAGATTGGGATTCGAACATGGATCCCCAGCATTGAGAGGAGAACATGCTAAACACTAAGCCACCCTTAATTTATTCATTTATTATATAATTTCTTTCTTTGATTGTTTTTGTTACTGAATAACGCTCCTTAATTCGTACATCTTTATGTTCATTTAAACACGGATTTTAATTAATAGGCAATTCAAAAATTATATCGTTTTTTGACTGTGGCACGTGGCTTAGTGGTTTGGCATGTTCTCCTCTCAGCGTTAGGGATTCCAGGTTCGAATCCCAATCTGGATGGAGTTTCCATGTTCTCCATGTCTGTGTGGGTTTCCTCTGGGTTCTCCAGTTTCCTCCCACAGTCCAAAAACATGGATCAAGGTTAATTGAATTCTCCAAATTGCCCCATATAGAGTGTATGTGTGCGTGTCTGTGTGCTTCCAGTGATAGATTGGTGTCCTGTCCTGGATCTATCTGAGACGTTCTCCCCTGGATGGGCATGGGGAACCCCTCCCCGCGACCCTAGTAGAGGATAAAGTGGAAGATAATGGATGGATGGATGCAAATCAAAAAAAGAACAGAACATTTAAAGAGAACCTGACGGCAGGTTGCACCACACCGCGTCGCGTTCCCTGAATTGATTTCGGATTGGTAAGTACGTTCTTGACACAGACCGGCCCGGCCGCGATCGAACGATGGGCTCGGCGGCGAAGGAAACTAATTTTGCTCTCAACTGTACAAATCACATCACGCACTCCAAACAGACGTCAATTTCAAAACAACGGCGAGACGGCGAGCTCATTAAGGGCCCGCCATTTGCGCGGGGAACGTGTACGCGTGCGGGGGGAAATGGCGAGAGGCAGGAACCTGTGGAAGATTGGCTCGCCACTCATTTCTCTTCATTCGAGAGGATCGGGCTCGACGGAGCGGACCATAAATTTCGCGACAAATTGCATCTCCGCACTCCCGCGTTGTTATCGGGCGCCGTAATGGACGGCCCGCTATCGCTGCTCAAGTCCAACACACAGCCATTTGTAGTGAACGGGGGACGTGAGAGCTGGCGCACAATGGACGGCCGACCGAGAGGGACGGATTTGGACAGTTATCAAACCCTCGGTGCCTGAAAAATGATTGACGGCAAGGAAAATGGTCAATTCTCCGTCCTGGATGGAAAAAACGAATAAAAAGGAGCGGCTTTTCCAATTTCCCTAAAAGCGTCCGCTTCTTCAGCCTCGCAGAACTTATTTCCCGTCCCCGTCTTCGGCTGAGTTTTTATTTGCCGTCGCTTTTCAATATCTCAGGATTCAGAAATACAGCTGGACGAAGGAGGGTTTGGAAATTGGGGCTGATGAGAACGGGGGACGAGGACGGAGACGGGCGGGAAGACCGAGGGACCGTCGTCGGCCGCCGCAACATCAGGCGTGTTCTCAGGTGCTCATGCGTGAGCACTCGAAGAGCCAACACACACACACACACACACACACACACACACACACACACACACACACACACACACACACACACACACAGCATCCCAGACGGAGCCCCTGGACAGGCCGCTAAACCTGTCTCCTTAGATAATGGGGTGTGGTGGCACGGCCGGCTGCTGATTTATTGCTTGTGGCATATCAATTACAGCACTCGCTTCAAGAGAGAGCGGAGAAGAAGAGAAACTACTACACACACACACACACACACACACACACACACACACCAGTATGCATACAAACAGCTGTACCCATTTAAAATGTGCAGACTTCTTAAGGATGACTGTTCTGTCTCTCTGCACTATATGTATAGTATATATATATGTGTATAGTATATATATATATATATATATATATATATATATATATATATATATATATATATATATATGTATATATATAAGTATTGGGACTCCCACCCCTCCCACCTACAGGAGCTTCTATGACATCCCATCATGCCTTCTATGACATCCCCCCCTTTGGCAGCTCTGATGGCTTTTTAAGATGTTGGAGGGAGGCTGCATTTGAAAGATGTCAAATGAGGAGGTCTGATTGGCTCACAGGTGTCTGATTGGGTTGAAACTCTCATTCGGCCTTCCCCAAACGTTTGGAACGGACGGGGGCGGTGTCTGCAGGGACGAGGACGCCGCTCCGTTCCACTGGGGTGAAGCAACAGCCCAGTCATAAAGCAAAGCTTAGAAAATGGCTTAAAGAACAAAATAATGGCGCTAGTTTTTCTTCTCCTGTTGACAGTAAGAGAGGCCGGGCCGGGCAGATGGGAGAGAGAGTCCTGTGCTCTGTGGATTTCAGGCTCTCTCGCCCATCTGCCCACCCCTGGCCCCTGTTACTGTCAACGGGAGGAGAGATAATTAGTGACAGCCGTCCCACGCTGGTGTCACCATTTATACATGTGTTCTAAGCCAGACTCCTGTCAGCAAACCCCACCCATCACACTCTTGATGGATAAACACCGGAGGAGACACGGGGAGAACATGGGAACTCCACCCCGATCGGGATTAAGAGGCGAACATGTTAATCACTCTGGAACATCATGTCAGGTTCCATCCATCTCATTATCTTCCAATTCATTCTGGAAGTAGGGGGGGGGGGGGGGATTTCAAGTGCTGGACAGATACACACAGGACAGAGTGCCAATCTATCGCTCGGCACACACTCACTCACACAAGCTCTACAGGGGTTATTAAGACTGTGATTTTGGACTGTGGGAGGAAACCGGAGAACCCACATGGACACAGGGAGAACATGGAAACTGGGGTGAACTTGTTTACCACTATAACACCTTACTGCACATCATATCAGAACCCATCCATCTCATTATCTTTCACTTAATACTATATTTGTGTCATGAATAGGGTACACCCAGGACAGGGTGCCAAACTATCTCTGGGCACACACTCACACCCACAAACACACTCTATATGGGGCAATTTGGAGAGCTCAACTGACCTTGATCCATGTTTTTGGACTGTAGGAGGAAACCGGAGAACCTGGAGGAAACCCACATGGACACGGGGAGAACATGGAAACCCCACCTAGTACCCTAGAGATTCGAACCTGGCTCTCCAGCGCTGAGAGGTGGAAATATTAACCACACCACCACCGTCCCAGCCGTCATGTCAGAAGCCATCATCTTCCACATGATCCAATACTAAGGTTATGGGGGGGGGGAGGGCACACCAATTCACTTAGACACACACACAAACACACTCTATATGGGGCAATTTAGAGCCTTCAATTCATCTTGAATCCATGTTTTTGGACTGTGCGAGGAAACCAGAGCACTCTGAGGAAACCTACAAAACGGACAAAGGGAGAACCTGTAAACTCCACCCAGATTGGAATTCGAACCTGGATCCCTAGCACTGATCATTATTTTAACGTTTATCGGTACAGAGAGGCATGAACGTCATTGGCTCGTCATCATTAAGGGAAAGTGTTTAATTTGCGAACGCGTCACCTCAGACAGGTCCCGCCCATAAAGCTAGTTTTTCATCCCTTCAAGGTTAAATGTGAGGTTTCAGAATAAACCAAGCCTCAGGACTCAAATCAGACGCCTTCAAATACAAAGCGTGAAGCGTAAACTGTAAACCGCCGACTCGGCTAAAATAAATATGTTCTTACACATGGGTTCACCAAAGCTCCACATGTACACACATCAAAACACACCCAAGGACATCTGTGGAGAAACCCGCCGATGACAAACACACCCTCCCATCTGCAAACACAAGCCTTCTCCTCGAGCACAACAATGCGTCCGGAGCACGGAACACTCGGCGAGTTAATTACATCATAAAGCTATTGCAGCGTTGCAGGGCCGCGATAACATTTCCCAACCTCCCGCCTTAATGACAGGGGAACGCAGGTGAACACAAAAGCGGCACAGGGAGGAAGTAACGGGTCTGCAGTGAGCCGGTCATTACACCCGCCACCATCCCCGTCATTAAACTCAACGAGCGGCTGCTAAAGCGAGCGGACACAATCGGACGCATTGACCGGGCCAGAGCCGCACAGTGAGCCGATTCAGAGCCGGCCACCGGGACGAGCGGCGCGTCGGAACAGTCGCTGTAATGACAGCTGCCCCGAATACCTCCAACAGATGCAATGATGTGTTAATTCGTCTCCGTCCTTGAGTCCGACTCATAAAACACGCACGCCGTTGTAGCAGCACTTGTGTCCTCAGCACTCGCGCGAGAACATGAGACAACCGGTCCGTTGCCGGAGGCAGCATATGCTCTGGACGCGTCAGGTGGTATCGTTTTTAGACGGTCATGTCTTCCGTGAGATCACACTTGAGGTATTAAGCCGGGCTTAAGTCTTGTTAATACTGCTGCTAATGGTCGTCTGTAACAAACAAGCTCAACGCTGTTCTAGAACTGAAGACTGAAGGACTCCTGGTGGAACAAAGGACACAGACGTTCTACAGTCTACAACTGTAAAACCACAAAGTCCAGCTATATGATAAGTGGAGGAGAATGGAGCAAGAAGGGGGCGTGTCCAAACTTTTGACTGGTTCTGTATATTCAAGTTACACTATATAACAACTGTTAATTTTATTATTTATATTTTTATATATATGTATAAAGAACGCGCAGAACACATTTGATCATTTACGTTACATTTGGTCATTTATCAGATGCTTTTATCCAAAGCGACTTACAAGGTGAGCACAGGGTTCATCACAACATCTCTGCAGCAATGAGGGTTAAGGGTCTCGCTCAAGAACCCACACTGGTAACTTCAGTGGACCTGGGATTTGAACCCACAACCTTCAGTTTGATAACCCAATGCTCTAACCACTGAGCTACCGTGCCCTCAGAACACACTGATAACATAAGAGCCATATCAAGGCTGAGGTCATCCAGTGAAGCGCTCCTGGTGGAACAAAGAACACAGATGTTCTACAGTCTAGAACTGTACAACTACAAAGTCCAGCTGTTGAGGAGGAAGTGGAGGAAATAGAGAATGCAGCATGTCCAAACTTTTGCCTGGTATTTTATATTCAAGTTACACTATATAACAACTGGGGCGGCACGGTGGTTTAGTGGTTTGCATGTTCTCCTCTCAGTGCTAGAGATTCCTGGTTCAAATCCCAATCTTTGTGGAGTTTCCATGTTCTCCCCGTGTTCTCCGGTTTCCTCCCACAGTCGAAAAACATGGATCAAGGTCAATTGAATTCTATAGGCCCATGTAGAGTGTATCTGTGTGAGTGAGTGTGTGCCCAGTGATAGATTGGCGCCCTGTCCTGGGTGTATCTGCCCAGCGCCCAAAACGTTCTCCTCTGGATGGGCATGGGGAACCCCCCCCCCCCCCGCGAGCCTAATAGAGGATAAAGCAGAAGATAAAGGATGGATGGATATAACAACTGTTTACATTATATCTGCAAGGACGTTAAGATGCAAATAAATCACGAGAAGCTGATTGGTCAAGCCAACAAGTCTTGGGCAGAATAATAAAAGTCGATTTTGTAGATGTTTAAGGTTTTTAAATAGACAGTCTGCATCGAGGAAACAGAATAAAGTGAGAGAGGACGAGGTGTGTGTGTGTGTGTATGAATTTTTCTTTTGGAACGTTTGGAAAGTTGCAGCCGCACAAACTTAATCATGCATTCTTTATGTGCGGCTCGTGAACCGCTGTACACACACACACACGTCCACCCACACACACACACACACACACACACGTCCACCCACACACACACACACACACACACACACACACACACACACAACTTTGGATGTGCAGCCCACAGGAACAAACCGCTCATTGTCTGGCATGTGGTTATTTTCCCTTTGTGTACATTTGCATTACACCAGAACGCACCGGTGTGTTTGTGTGCAAATGCACATGTTGTGTCTGCTTAAAGTGCGGGACTACCGCAGACAGAACCGATGAGGGTGCACTAAAGGACGAAACCCCCCCCCCCCCCTCGAGTCGCTACTTTAATTCCGAGTAATATCATTATCTCACCCAAATATCATGCGCATGATGCTCAAGGCGTCCCTTTCATCACTCAGAACAAAGCCGCTTTCGTCCGCGCACTGTAAGCCAGTCATTATGAACATGTGCGCAGAACAGGCATGGACCCTTGGGGCCGCGGAGGGGGGGGGGCGGCAAGGGAGGGTGGGAAAGGAAGAACGCAATGTGAACCCGTTTGTTTGGGAACCGATGTGTAACCACAGGCCGCTCGTCCGTACACACAGCAACCACACATAACTTTCATAAGACTCAACTGGAACCATGTGTCTGTGGAGCGGGTGAGCGGGGGGGGGGGGGGGGGGAGGTTAGCACGTGGGGGGGGGTTCTCACTGCTGCACTCTGCAAAAACACTTTAATAAATAATAACTAATCCTAAAGCCGCTCCACATTTCATTTATACACTGCACTGAAAAGAGAATACTGTATCTACAGTACCGCTCCAAGGTTTGGCCACGCCCCCTTTGTGCTCCACTTATTGACCATGTTCTCAGTTCCACTTCCTGTAAAGCTGGACTTCAGTTCCAGACTGTAGTCCATCTGTTTGTGTTCTACAGTACATACTGTGTACGTCCCCTTTACTCTGTTCTAATGGTCAGAACCCCAATAGTACCCCCACAGAGCAGGGGTTATTGGGTTGGTGCATTATTGTATCCTATCCCAGCAGTGTGACTGAGGATCATTCATTCATTCATCATCTTGCGCTTAATCCTCTACTAGAGTCTTGGGGAGAACGTTTTGGGCACTGGGCAGATACACCAAGGACAGCGCGCCAATCCATCACTGGGCACACACTCACACATACATACATACACTATATGGGGCAATTTAAAGAAATCAATCTGCCTTGAATTTATTTACATTGTCCAGTGTAAGCGTTGTGAGTGTAAGTAAGTGAGTGTGTGTGCCCAGCGAGGGATCGGTGCCCCCCCGACCCTAGTATAGTATTAATTGAAAGATGGACTGGTGGCATCTCGGGTTGAGTTTCCATGTTGTCCCCTTGTCCGCAGGGGTTTTCTCTGGGAATGCCAGTGCGGTGCAAGGGTGTGATGGGCGGAGTCTGCAGACGAGAGATGGGCTTTGGACGCAGATGGGGTAAATGGCAACACTTGCCTGGGACTGATGCCCCTATAGCCCATCGATGGATTGGCGTGCTGTCCTGGGTGTATCTGCCCAGCGCTCAAAACGTTCTCTCCTGGATGGGCTCATAAGACCCCCCCCCCCATCCTCCTGACCCTGGTAAAACATTAAGTGGAAGATAATGAGGTGAGATAAGATGAGTATTTAAATTTGCGGAGTTGACTGAAGGCGGGGTGTCGGCTTTAAAACATCGTTTCGATCACACCCATAGAACACAGACGTTCCCCAAACATCTATATGGATCTGAATCTTGCCTAAAAATCTCTTAAGGTCGGAACTGTAGCTGGGATGCTTTAGGGAAACAGACATAAATACTTAACGACGTCATAAACCTTCACTTTTTTTTGGAGACTTTACAATTTACCTGTACGGTGCAAATGTCACATCCATAACTCTGCAGTTATTCAGCAGCATTTCACGTTATAAATACTTTAAACCTTAACCTTTGTGTGTTTTAAGTCCCGTGTAGGCCAGCGGTAATCCCACGTGTCGGAGGAGCTTCAGAGAGCCATGGCTGAGGAACTACATAAAGTCTGAGGTGTTTGCTTCCTAATACAGTAAGAAAGCACAGGGGTAGGTTATGTAGAGACCTGAAGTCTGATCGTTTTTTTATTTATAAATAAATGACATTTATTTAATTGGTTTTAATCGTTTACACTGGATTATAGTCCGAGAAATTAAGATTAAGACGCCTGGATCACTACTTTTGTCCTTATCTTTAGACTCAATGGTTTATTTTTAAGCTTCATGCACCATGTGGATGCACTTTGTGGATCTAGAATTACAGACTGTGTGGTTCCATCCATAGGGTTGCGGGGGGGGGGGCATCCAGAGAACGTTTCGGGCGCTGGGCAGATACACCCAGGACAGAGTGCCAATCTATCACTGGACACACACTCACTCACACAAAAACACTCTATATGGGGCAATTTGGAGAATTCAATAGACCTTGACCCATTTTTTTTCGGGGAGAACATGAGAACATGATTGGAACCTGGGAATCCCTGGTGCTGAGAGGAGAACATGCTAACCACTAAGCCACACACACGCCATTTTATTATGTACAGCTCATTGTTCATTCCACTTACACCCACCACACCATATACAATGCAAGTCCACTTTATTATGTTCTTCAAAGCTCAGAACCCCCACAGAGACGAATTATTAGGGTGGTGGGTGATTCTCAGTACTGCAGTGACACTGACATGGTGGTGGTGTGTTAGTGTGTTGTGCTGCTGGACAGAGAACACTACACCAATCAACACACACAGGTATCACTCGTACCGTAATCCACCACCCTAATAATACCTGCACCCACTGATCACAGGTGGACTAACCGTGTATGTAAAGAAACAGATGGGCTACAGAACGGAATTGTAGAACTACAAAGTCTATCTATATGAGCAGTGGAACCCAATAACAATTAAAAAAATATTAATTAATTAAAAAAAAAAACTGAGGAGGTGTAGCTAATAATATATGCTGTGTGTTTGGGTGTGTGTCACAAATAAAAGGCACACATTATCCAGCCGAGTCTGGAATATGGAAGCAGATTTTTAAATATGGATATGTATGTATATGACAGAACTGGAATATTGATGGGTTGTGTAAACAGTCGCTGATGCACGAGGAGCCGGATGAGGAGCGGAGCACCCGTCCTCAGAGCCATTTACATAATATACATTTAAATTCTAACGTTTAGGAAACTGAGCGATTGCACAGAAGCTGGAGGGTGAAAATCAAAACTCTGGCACAATACCACGAGAGACCGGCATTACTTTTCCATACAAACGGAACGACTCGGCATGGCCCATTGGCCTGCATTTGCATTTCCATATCACACAGACTGCCTTCTCGAGGACGGAACTTTAAACCGCTTCTATCGGCTGCATTCCGTCCAAAATAGTCAAAAGATTGCTCAGCATCCTTCATGGAGTTTAGCGCCATTCACATTATTTAGTTCAAAGTTAACGTGGATGAGCTTCGTTAGAACCAAAGCGCAAAAACATTAAACTTGGCAACCTTGAGTTCCATCTTTAAGTCAATAAGGTCACATGTTATGATTAGAGGTGGACGTTTCAGGCCTGCTCAGAGGGTCCAGGAGGAGTTTTAGAGATATTTTAGTTAAGCTTGACTTGGTGGAGCCAAAAGTGTTAATGAAACTCATCTAGTGTTAAGTGAAATGTCCTGTCGTGAACTGCAGCTTCAAAACAGACTTTTCTGACCAGGTCAAGTGCAAGTACTGTGTGTTTGAGGGAGATGGGGGATCTGGAGAAGGTAGGTAGAGTAGACATCCACATTTAATGCATTACAGGTTCCTGCTGCTGGGTCGGTGTAAAGAAGTGGGAAGGCCAATCTACATTTCGGAGTGGGAATATGACCATTAACCATAAGTGGCAGGAGTGCTGACTTTATTGGGGGCAGTAACTAAAGGTCTCTGCTTCAATTCCTGCTCCCACCATGTACTATGACTGAAGTGCCTTTGGGCAAGGCACCTAACCCCAATTGCCCCATGGGCACCGTGTACAGGACTGCCCACCGCTCCGGGCATGTGTGTTAACTCAGTGTTTCATGGCACGATACTTTAAGCAGGCAGATCACCCAGGACAGGGTTCCAATTTAGCACTGGGAACACACTCACTCACACAGACAAACACACTCTATATGGGGCAATTTAGATCATTCAATTGACCTTGATCCATGTTTTTGGACTGTGGGAGGAAACCGGAGAACCCGGAGGAAACCCACGTGGACACGGAGAGAACATGGAAACTCCACCCAGATGGGGATTTGAACCAGGAAACCCTAGCACTGAGAGGAGAACATGCTAAAACACTAAGCCACCGTGCTGCCTTCTACTACTATTAATAATAATAATAACAATAATAATAATAACAACTACAACAAACATAATATGATCAAAATTTAAAAAGTATTAAACTTAAATAATAAGCAGCTTAATACAACAAAAAAAGTAACTTGGCACTGGAAACTCAGTTTATTCATCCATCCATTATCTGGGTGGGGGGGGGGGGGGGGGTGTTCCCCATGCCCATCCAGGGAAGAACGCTTCAGGTGCTGGGCAGATACACCCAGGACAGGACACCAATCTATCACAGGACACACACTCATTCACACACACACTCTATATGGGGAAATTTGGAGAATTTAATTGACTTGATCCATGTTTTTGGACTGTGGGAGGAAACCGGAGAACCCGGAGGAAACCCACGCAGACACGGGGAGAACATGGAAACTCCACCCAGATGGGGATTCGAACCGGGAATCCCTAGTGCTGAGAGGAGAACATGCCAACCACTAAGCCACCGGGACTCCCCAGTTTATTAATTTTGGTTTTAATAAATGCATTAATAATCTAACTTGTTTTATAATTAGTGAGTTTGTAATCATTTTCTAAAAGCAAATGACACTCGAGGTTCTGCATCTCTGTAAATAAAGTCCCTCCTCTTTCTTTCCTGTGATTTATTCACAATAACACACCCCTGACTGCTTTATTAAATCCTCTTAAATCATGTGAAATACGTGATACAACGTCCTCCCCCTCACCCCCAACACACACACACACACACACACACACACACACACACACACACACACACACACACACTGTATAACCGTGCAGGTGATGGGAACATTAGCATTTCTGCCACGGACCAGCGGCTGTGTTAAAAACACAAACATGCATTCAGCCCCATTTGCATTCGGCAGCTCACCTTCACGTCGGCGGCAGGCCAGAGCACTTTCCCCGTGCCTCGCTCTCCGAAACAGCATCGAGCCTCTTCTAACCCAACCCCTCTCCATCATCCTAAACTCTCCCACCGAGCTGCGTTCAATCCGTCTCCGCTACCCAGAACTCCCTGAGCTGTTGACTTCACTTCCTTAACTGCCACGCCGCTTGCTTTAGGGCCCCGTTTAGTGGGTTAACCGTCGGTGGGAGGAGAGAGAAATGGAGAGCGGGATGCGAGCCGACTGAAGGAGCAGCTCGGGTGACTACACACTCGCTCGCGACACAAACACACATTCTTCTCGCAGTTTCCGGCTTCCCAAGGACAGCGAGCGCACATACGCGGCGAGGCATAGCATACTCTACGACACGCCGTCCTGACCCTCGATGTGTGCGAGCACAAGGCCTCCTCCTATTTATGGAGGGCAGACCCTCTAACTAAACAGGCACTTTGAGCAGAAAGGGGTGATGAGAGAGCGCGAGAAACATGAGCTTAGAGATGAGAGAGAGGACGACGACAGACAAGAATGCCGTGGAATTAAAGCAAGATGATGAGAGAAAAAGCCCCCCCCACACACCCCGCCCTCCACGAAACTAAAAGGCATTAGAGCTGCCTCCATCATCAAAGAGCCAACGCACCCCCAACACGGACCGTTCACACTTCTACCATCAGGTCAGAGGTACAAAAGTGTGTAATAAAAAACAAGCAGATTAAAGAATGACCCCCCCCCCCCCCACGGCCATTAGACTCATGAACAGCTGAGCTGATGACCACCTCATAGACTTAAAGCACTTTTCACAAAGTTCTACACTCCCCATCGGACTGTTGCAATGTAATGTAGCTTTGCACAATGTAAATAACCTTACAATATGTTTATAGTAGGGGTGCTGAAAAAAAAATTGATTCTTTAAAGAATCGCGATTTGTAGCCCTGGCGATTCTGAATTGATTCAAAATGCTCAACAATCGAAGCATGAAGCAGGGGAAGAGCAGGATTCGACCCCCCCCCGGTCATCATTAAAAGCCAGAGTTTGGCTTTAAAAGTCAGGAACTCGACATGAGAGCTACTGTTTACAACGAGTGTAAAAAAATCGAGGTACTTTTGGAATTACCACAAATGCGTGAGCCCATTTGGTACGACATCAACCCATAGCTAAAAGAAGTTGAAAATATATTTAATATTTAAGGTTATGTTTTGAAAAATGTAGCGAATGTTGGTGCAAATAGTTAAAAAGACTGAAGTATGGATTTTATTTTTTAATGTTAAGTTTATAAGATTTGCAGAATATAAATGTACTGTGACTGTAAAGTCTGTATTTTAGCTTTCATTAAAGGCTAATGCACCGTGGTAAACTTTTAGTATTAATATATTTTAAATTATTTGTTAGATAGATGTTTTTTATGTAAGAAAAAGCCAGGCAGCTAAGCGAACCCAACACTGCTCATTTTAATTAAGTGCAATCCTATTTTTTGTATAAATATAAAATGATGCATGATTTGATATAGGACGGAACCTGAAAGTATTTTAAATAAATGTTCTATTTGTTTACATTGTCGTTTCTTCTTGTCAATCACATCATTTAAACTAAATTTAAAGAGCATTTAAACTGAAAAAAATCAATTCTGAATCGAATCGTGAACTCAAAAATCAGAATCGCCAGACACTGAAAGATTCGCACCCCTAGTACATAGAGTCTGTGTGTTTCTTTCTGGTTTTTATATATTTATATTTTTATTATTATTGATATATTTCCTTTTTCTTACTCATCCAGGGCGGAAGGCAAAGGAAGAATTTCATTTCACAGGGACACATGTTTCTATATGTGCATATGAGAATAAAAGCTGGACTCTTTGAATTTATTAGGGTGAATCGGGAGCTGATCAACCTGATGTGCACGCACGCCCGAGCGGCAAATCGAAGAGGCAGGAAGTCAAATTTCCCTCATTTTGCCTGCTCTGATCTTAAAACCCAGCTTTCTGACCTTTACAGACAAATAATTCAGTTCTGGATGTGTATGTGCGTGTTGACAAAGCCGCACTCGGATAATGAATAAGTGCACTAACACACCAAATATGCCCTCTGTCACTCCTTAGCATTCTCATTATTAGAAAGGGTACATTTGCATCTTAAACACAAATTAAACTCTTCATTGAATTGCAGATTTCCCGCAAACTGAGCGAACGTAGCGTTCGGGTTCTGGAGAAGTGCAGAACCTCAAAGGTGAGAACCACCTCATCAACGGACATCTCCATTAGTTTGGGAGGAAGAAGCGGATTCGTTTCTGCATCATCTGTTCCCATCTGCTCATTAAAAGAACAAACGGGTGAATATCAAAGCCTCTCGGTTCTCTAAAGCACCTATAGAAGCAGTCTGCTGCAGAATGATTAACTGCCGACCGAGCTACTGCAGGACGATGCTGCAGAGGGTTATTATATTAAACTAATTCCACTTTATAGACTAAATGCACAGAGGGGCAGTAAGCACCATCACCCTACAGCACAAAGGTCGTGGGTTCGATCGGAGTGAAGTCGCCATGTCCTCTTGGTACCTGAGTGGGTTCCTCCAGGTACTATGGTTTCCTCCCACATTCCAAAGACATTCTGATGGATAAGTTCCATTCATCCATTATCTTCCACTTTATCCTCTATTAGGGTCGTGTGGTGGTTCCCCATGCCCATCCAGGGGAGAACTTTTCGGGCGCTGGGCAGATACACCCAGGACAGGACTCCAATCTATTGCCTGGCACCATTATATATATATATATATATATATATATATATATATATATATATATATATAAATATATATACACACACTCCACAACAGAAGTGTTTCACATTTATGCAGCCCTGTATTGTAATCAACATTATAATCATCTATATTCTTCACTCCTTTTGTTACTATTTCTAAAGTTAGCACCCACCAGTTCAGATTGCGGCTGTTTTAAACTGCGCGCAGACGACATGCTGCAATCAGGATGTGCTGAGTCAGTCATCAGTCTGAATGCTGGAGGGTCAAACCCAAAGGCCACCAATACTTGCCAATGGCATTTACTTTTATTGCTCCGGGGTGATGCAGCATGTAACCCTTAAGTTGATATTTTGCTTCGTATTAAAGCGTGTGTGATGGAGTATGTATGCTTTCATATTAGAATGTACATATTAAACCAGTGTTTAATCAAATTCACATGTAGAGGAGAAGGTAATGGACTATTAACCTGAGGGTTTATGGTTGAAGGGGCTTTTAACACTGGGATGACTGACTTTTTCAAAAGTCCCCCCGCTTTCGTTCACCCCAGGGGGCCACCAGCCTGCTTTTCATATGCATATTATAGCCACCACCCACCCCCAGCCTCACATTTAGAAAGGAGGCGTCCTTCTTACTGAGTTGCTTTGACAGTTTCTGCCCATCGGTCTGTCTGCTGATTGGTCCAAATGTAATGTAAATATTCAAATTATTAATAATATGCACATTATTAGGATTTTGATGCTGAAAAAGCTGAACAAACTGAATTTTTAAAGACCCGCAGAAGCAGCAGCAGTTCTTCATGTTGCATCTTAAGGAACAGAGATTTTACATTCTGCAGAACGGCATTCTAAACACCACTGGCAACGAAATAACCATGCCACACTGTCCTGCCGGCGTGTAGAACCATGCCACAACGCCCTACCAGCATATACAGCCATGCCACAACGTCCTACCATCAAGTACAACCATGCCACAACGTCCTACCATCAAGTACAACCATGCCACAACGTCCTACCGTCAAGTACAACCATGCCACAACGTCCTACCAGCATATAGAGCCATGCCACAACGTCCTACCATCAAGTACAACCATGCCACAACGTCCTACCATCAAGTACAACCATGCCACAACGTCCTACCATCAAGTACAACCATGCCACAACGTCCTACCGTCAAGTACAACCATGCCACAACGTCCTACCAGCATATAGAGCCATGCCACAACGTCCTACCGTCATGTACAACAAGAACCATGCCACAACGTCCTACCGTCATGTACAACTAGAACCATGCCACAACGTCCTACTGTCAAGTACAACCATGCCACAACGTCCTACCAGCATATAGAGCCATGCCACTACGTCCTACCGTCATGTACAACAAGAACCATGCCACAACGTCCTACCGTCATGTACAACAAGAACCATGCCACAATCGTCCTACCGTCATGTAGAACCATGCCACAACGCCCTACCGACATGTACAAGCATGCCACAACGTCCTACCGTCATGTAGAGCCAGGTTACACAGTCCTACCAGCATGTAGAACCATGTTACACAGTCCTACCAGCATGTAGAACCAGGTTACACAGTCCTACCAGCATGTAGAACCAGGTTACACAGTCCTACCAGCATATAGAACCAGGTTACACAGTCCTACCAGCATGTAGAACCAGGTTACAAAGTCATATCAGCATGTAGAACTAGGTTACACAGTCCTACCGGCATGTAGAACCAGGTTACACAGTCCTACCGGCATATACAACCAGGTTGCACAGTCCTACCAGCATGTAGAACCAGGTTACACAGTCCTACCAGCATGTAGAACCAGGTTACATAGTCCTACCAGCATGTAGAACCAGGTTACATAGTCCTACCAGCATGTAGAACCAGGTTACACAGTCCTACCAGCATGTAGAACCAGGTTACACAGTCCTACCAGCATGTAGAACCAGGTTGCACAGTCCTACCAGCATGTAGAACCAGGTTACACAGTCCTACCAGCATGTAGAACCAGGTTACAAAGTCCTATCAGCATGTAGAACCAGGTTACAAAGTCCTATCAGCATGTAGAACCAGGTTACACAGTCCTACCAGCATGTAGAACCAGGTTACACAGTCCTACCAGCATGTAGAACCAGGTTACAAAGTCCTATCAGCATGTAGAACCAGGTTACACAGTCCTACCAGCATGTAGAACTAGGTTACACAGTCCTACCAGCATGTAGAACCAGGTTACACAGTCCTACCAGCATGTAGAACCAGGTTACACAGTCCTACCAGCATGTAGAACCAGGTTACACAGTCCTACCAGCATGTAGAACCAGGTTACACAGTCCTACCAGCATGTAGAACCAGGTTGCACAGTCCTACCAGCATGTAGAACCAGGTTACACAGTCCTACCAGCATGTAGAACCAGGTTACAAAGTCCTATCAGCATGTAGAACCAGGTTACAAAGTCCTATCAGCATGTAGAACCAGGATACACAGTCCTACCAGCATGTAGAACCAGGTTACACAGTCCTACCAGCATGTAGAACCAGGTTACAAAGTCCTATCAGCATGTAGAACCAGGTTACACAGTCCTACCAGCATGTAGAACTAGGTTACACAGTCCTACCAGCATGTAGAACCAGGTTACACAGTCCTACCAGCATGTAGAACCAGGTTACACAGTCCTACCAGCATGTAGAACCAGGTTACACAGTCCTACCAGCATGTAGAACCAGGTTGCACAGTCCTACCCTTGCTTACGTTCTCTCACACTATTCCCCAAGCAGGATCAGGGGTTTAAAAAAGGGGTAAGCGTTAATCCTAAGATGGAAAGCTTTGAACATAAGTGACTGTAGGCATTCTCATGAACGATCCTGATTGGTGGAGGAGAGATAAGCTATGCCAGCTATGAGCACTTTACCAGCCACCGTAGAACCGCCATCCACCTCCCACACATTAAACACGCTGTCGACAGCGCTCATGTTACATGTCAGGCCAGGTGAAGGAGCCGGTACTGTGTGTGTGTGTGTGTGTGTGAGTGTGAGAATGTACCTCGTCTGGTGTATTAAACACAAAAAAATAAAAAATTAAACAAGAAATCGCCCAGTACGACACACAAACACACACACCAGAGCTGAAAGGTGACAACCTGTAATTTCTGGGTCAATCTCGACAGGCAGGCATGACTGTTGTTAGCCTGAGGCCAGAAACACACAAACACACAACGTCATTATAGGTTACAGTATCACAGCACTAACTCCGGCTCTAACGTCCCCGCTAGAGCTCTGATGTGAACGGTAAACATTTGAGATAAAGCAAATAGAACAGAGAGAGAGAGAGAGAGAGAGAGACTTTTAAATTACATTTATTTTACCAAATAAGGACATCCCTTATTCTTTAAAAATTACAGAATTCTTTCTTTTTAAAGGAAATGTTTGCGAGAGCGAGCAAGAGCGAGAAAGAGAAAGAGAGAGCAAGAGAGAGAGAGAGACAGAGAGAGAGAGAGAGAGAGAGAGAGAGAGAACAACACCCAGAGAAACAGAAAAAGACATGGGGATAAGCAAAGCCGGAGAACAGGTTTTGTTTAGTTGAGCTCACAGGAACCAGACTTGTGCATCTTGACTCTCGTCCTCCACATGTCTCCTCCACATGTCTCCTCCACATGTCTCCGCCAATCATGTGATTGACAGCAGTGCAATCAGGAAGCTGATTTTCACTGACAACTCCAGCAGAGAAACATAACCCAGCACTCTGATTGGCCAGTCTCCTGGTGCCATGGCAACCACCATTTAAATAAACCTCTGGGAGAAACGTCAAGAGAGGCTGATACTCTAAATGACAAACACTATACGCAATGGGACCCGCAGCCGAAACAAACACGTTCCTCCGTCAGGTGAGGAGACAATTAATCCTTCAATCGTCCATTATCTTCCACTTAACCCTCAAACTCTAGGGTCGTGGGGGGGGGTGGGGGTTCCACATGCCCATCCAGGGGAGAACGTTTCAGGTGCTGGGTAGATACACCCAGCACACTCACAGAGACACACACACCATATGGGGCAATTTGGAGCATTAATTTTACCTTGAATCCATGTTTTTAGTAGAACATGGAAACGCCACCCAGATTGGGATTTGAACCTGCATCCCCAGCGTGAGAGGAGAACATGCTAACCACTAAGCCACAATGCCGCCCCATTTTTACAATTAACCATGATTTAAAAATTATATTAATTAATCGTAAGGGCCTTTCAGTGTTAGAGATTCCCGGTTCAAATCCCAATCTGGGCGGAGTTTCCATGTTCTCCCCGTGTCCACGTGGGTTTCCTCCGGGTTCTCCGGATCACATTGATCAAGGTCAATTGAATTCTCCAAATTAGTCCATATACAGTGTGTGTGTGATAGATTGGCGCCCTGTCCTGGGTGTATCTACCCAGCACCCGAAACGTTCTCCCCTGGATGGGCATGGGGAACCCCCCCCGCGACCCTAATAGAGGATAAAGCAGAAGATGATGGATGGATGGATGTATTATGCCGGTAGTGTGAACTTTAGACCAATTGGTACGGCTCGCAAAAACAAAAATAAAGTTTCATCTACAGCACACTTATCTGAAGTAAATATGCCCCCCCCCCCACACACACACACACTGAAGAAGATTAAATCCTGAATTAAAGTTAAAACCAGTAAACTGATCATTACTCACTGTACTGTATGTAAGGGCAAAAGTTCAACCTCAAAGTTCAATCGTCCCCTCTGATCACCCCGCTCTACAAACCATGTGTTTTAAACGAGCGCTGTCCCCGGGTGCGGCGATGGCAGGCGACCGTCAGAACTTTGCTCACTGCTTTTGATCTATCTCATTAGCCCGTCTTCCCCGAAAACCCCCGGTGTTAGTGTTACACACTATAAAAGCCACCATATATCTCGGAAACACCTCAAAGCCCACATGGAAACCATTTCCATTCTGATCAGAAGCAGCCGTCTTCCACATGAAGCCGCCGAGCAGAGTTACCACGTCAGCCAGCGCAGTGTGGACGCAGGGGGTCCTGACCGTTAAACCTCAACAGCTACCTGAACCCAGGACGGAGCGTCAAACAACCCGGTTTACAGTAATCCCAGCAACCCCAACAGAACCTGCATAAAGAACCCAAAGGTGTATTTTTTGTTAAGTGTGTATTTAATAAAAGCTGGGTGTGTGAGGGGTATGTTCTCCTTCCAGGTTCGAATCCCAATCTGGGTGGAGTTTCCATGTTCTCCCCATGTCTGCATGGATTTCCTTCAGGTTCCTCCCACAGTCCAAAAACATGGATCAAGGTACATTGAAGTCTCCAAATTGCCCCATATAGAGTGTCAGTGTAAGTGTGTACCCAGCGATAGATTGGCAACCTGTCCTGGGTGTATCTTCCCAATCTGGGTGGAGTTTGCATGTTCTCCCCCTGTCTGCACTAGGGATTCCCAGTTCGAATCCCAATCTGGGTGGAGTTTGCATGTTCTCCCTGTGTCTGCATGGGTTTCCTCCGGGTTCTCCGGTTTCCTCCCACAGTCCAAAAACATGGATCAAGGTCCATTGAAGTCTCCAAATTGCCCCATATAGAGTGTCAGTGTGAGTGTGTACCCAGCGATAGACTGGCACCCTGTCCTGGGTGTATCTGCCCAGCCCCCTTAAACGTTCTCCCTTTGATGGGCACGTGGTACTCTCCCACCCCACGACACCGGTCCCCATTCTCCCCCACCCCCTGTCCCTAGTGACCCTAGTGGAGGATTAAACAGAAGATAATGACATGAAAAATATAACCAATAACATTCAACAAGACACCAATTCACCTGAAAGCACAAAAACTGTATAATTAATATTCGTTTAAAGCTAAAATAAGATGTTTAAATTTATACTATGTTTAAAAACATGGGCGACATTATTACTTGTTCTGAATTCTGCTTTTCGAACCCGAGTGCAGACCATAAGACCAGCCTAAAGCTCTGCTACAGCGTTTTAATGGCTCCGGTGTTTAACCCAATCAGGGTAATTGCTCACTTAGACTACATTACGTTATATTTAACAATTAGAAAACAATAGAACAGTGAACATCCAGTGAGGTCTCTCAGTGTAATTAAAAAAATAGGGAAATTAACTCCATTAGGCTCCAAATCGAATGCAAAGCTGGTTCATGTGCATTGTATTGTTTTTACAGCATGATTGTGTACCAGCAGGTAACTTTACACACTAAACTATTATGTGGATTTAATTAAAAAATAATAATAATAATAATTTCAATAACTTAATTGTTGTTCGGGACTCTTAATTAACTAAAATATTTACGATGTGCACAATGTTCAGAGGATTCATTTAATGTTTAGCCTAAAACACATATCTACAGTAGCCGTTAAAAGTTTGGCCACGCCCCCTTCAGGCTCCACTCATCATCCATGTTCTAAGTTCCACTTCCTGTAAAGCTGGACTTTGTAGTTCTACAGTTCCAGACTGTAGTCCATCTGTTTGTGTTCTACAGTACATACTGTGTACGTCCCCTTTACTCTGTTCTAATGGTCAGAACCCCAATAGTACCCCCACAGAGCAGGGGTTATTGGGTTGGTGCATTATTGTATCCTATCCCAGCAGTGTGACTGAGGTGTTTAAATGAACCTCCAGCAGCACTGCTGCACTAACACCCCCTCACCACATCAGTGTCACTGCAGAACTGACCAGAAACAATCCACCACCCAAATGATACCTGTTCTGTGATGCTGCTGACCAACAGAGAACACAGAACCAACAGAGGACTAACACACACAAGAACACAGATGTTCTACAGTCTGGAATTGTACAACTACAAAGTCCAGCTGTTTGATAAGTGGAGGAAATAGAGAATGGAGCAAGAAGGGGGCGTGGCCAAATTTTGGACTGGTACTGTGTGTATATATATATATATATATATATATAGTAGATTTTATGTTCATATTACACCTACAAAAAGCCTACACACAAACGTCTCTGTAAATGGAGCACGTGTTCTATGTGAATGTATAAAGTATTAATAAGGGAGCAAAAAACTAGTTGTTCCTCATTAATGTTAATTCATATAGTCATATTATATTTTGGGATGTGAAGGCGGGGGAGGGGGGTATAATTGCTTTCCTAATTTAGTTATTAAGGCATACTGACATACTGAGTGTGTCAGAGCTCAGAGATATTTGTGATCATATTACAAATGATTTGGAAATTCAGCGAGAAATACATTTTATTTTAAAAGTCATGAATCAGACCTGCGGCACGGTGGCTTAGTGGTTTAGCATGTTCTCCTCTCAGCGCTTGGGATTCCCAGTTCGAATCCCAATCTGGGTGGAGTTTCCATGTTCTCCCCGTGTCCACATGGGTTTCCTCCCACAGTCCAAAAAGATGGACCAAGGTCAATTGAGTTCTCCAAATTGCCCCATATAGAGTGTGTCTGTACGAGTGAGTGTGTATCCAGTGATAGACTGGTGTCCTGTCCTGGGTGTATCTGCCCAGCGCCCGAGACGTTCTCCCCTGGATGGGCATGGAGAACCCCCCCCCCTCCCTGCGACCCTAATAGAGGATAAAGCAGGAGATAATGGATGGATGGATAAATCAGACCTAGTTCATTCTTATATTTAAATTCTAATAAGATGCTTCAATCGGTTTCAGTCTGATTCATGGTCAGTCATTTAAATGAGTGGAATCGGACGTCCTGCTTTCTGCTCCGTCTGTGTTAGATGTGAGGTTATGTTGGAGTGAGGTTGTGTTAGATGTGAGGTTATGTTAGAGTGAGGTTGTGTTAGATGTGAGGTTATGTTAGATGTGAGGTTATGTTAGAGTGAGGTTGTGTTAGATGTGAGGTTATGTTAGAGTGAGGTTGTGTTAGATGTGAGGTTATGTTAGAGTGAGGTTGTGTTAGATGTGAGGTTATGTTAGAGTGAGGTTGTGTTAGATGTGAGGTTATGTTGGAGTGAGGTTGTGTTAGATGTGAGGTTATGTTAGAGTGAGGTTGTGTTAGATGTGAGGTTGTGTTAGATGTGAGGTTATGTTGGAGTGAGGTTGTGTTAGATGTGAGGTTATGTTGGAGTGAGGTTGTGTTAGATGTGAGGTTATGTTGGAGTGAGGTTGTGTTAGATGTGAGGTTATGTTGGAGTGAGGTTGTGTTAGATGTGAGGTTGTGTTAGATGTGAGGTTGTGTTAGATGTGAGGTTATGTTAGAGTGAGGTTGTGTTAGATGTGAGGTTATGTTAGATGTGAGGTTGTGTTAGATGTGAGGTTGTGTTAGATGTGAGGTTGTGTTAGATGTGAGGTTATGTTAGAGTGAGGTTATGTTGGAGTGAGGTTGTGTTAGATGTGAGGTTGTGTTAGATGTGAGGTTGTGTTAGATGTGAGGTTATGTTAGAGTGAGGTTGTGTTAGATGTGAGGTTATGTTAGATGTGAGGTTGTGTTAGATGTGAGGTTATGTTAGATGTGAGGTTATGTTAGATGTGAGGTTG
>JAFMOC010000563.1:15000-95000 GCA_019802505.1 Corydoras sp. C115 | reverse complement strand
TCAGTGCATCTCTCCGGTTGTTCTTATTATTTCTCTAAACACACCTTCCAAAATTATATTACTACCCAGCAGTCTTGTTGCCTACTAAATTTGTCACCGCTGCCTGCTGCAGGTATCTGTATGTATGTATGTATGTATGTGGAACAGAGCTCAGTCACACATACAAGCGCACTGAGGTGAAACAGAGACACTGAGCTGTACAGAATCTTCATTATCATTTAACTCAGCATCTGCAAGTAGTGGCCTGCAGCAGGAAGTGCTGTGACATAATAGGGTTTTAATATAAACATACACCACATAGTCAAAAGTTTGGACACGGCCCCTTCATGTTCCACATATTGTCCATGTTGTCAGTTCCACTTCCAGTAAAGCTGGACTTTGTAGTTCTACAGTTCCAGACTGTAGTCCATCTGTTTGTGTTCTACAGTACATACTGTGTACGTCCCCTTTACTCTGTTCTAATGGTCAGAACCCCAATAGTACCCCCACAGAGCAGGGGTTATTTATAACGGATGGATGGAAGCAAAGAAGACTGAATGTTTTCATTTGTTATTTCTGCTTTTGTGGAAAAGCATCATTTTAGATATTGCGGAATAATATTCCTGTCTGTTTTTTTCGGAAAACATTGCCTTTTACTGAGATAAATGTTTTTTCTGTTCGACCCACAACCTAAAGTGACCCAAAGTTTTGGCCCCCGGTGCAGGTGAGTGACACCCCTGATTTGATTGTTAATCCCATACCTTATTTCCATATTAATGCTGATTCACCAGTGCGAATGTCACGTTCTGGAAAGCAGTATGTGAGAGATTTTTAAAGACGCAAGGGATTAGACCTGATCTCCACTTGACTTGACACAGTCGAACCTGTAGATCTAGTTTATGGGAGTATGGGGGGGGTATGAGAGAGAGAGAGAGAGAGAGAGAGGTAGAGAAAAACCAAGATGGAAGCTGAAAATGCCATAAAACCCGTTCAACAGTCAAGTCATGAGGGAGGAACCGCAAGACGTCACCAGGAAGGATACAGAAGATTCCGGGCGCGCTGAAAACAATGCGGTGAATAGACACAAAAGGCATTTCTTTTATGACTCCGGTAGATTATAATACATACAGTTGGCCGTCAGTGACTGACTGACTTGTCTGTGCTTGATCAATCCTCAAACAATTGGGTGAGCCTGCAGTGCACTTCCTCTACTGCTTATAGCAACAACTAACATTCACAATCCGCCAATTTAATCTCCCCATCTTCTCCAGATGAGCATCAAACCGTTTCACGGCTACTGAAGCATTATCTTTAATAACCCATCTTAATTTAGGGTTTAGACAATCTCTGCGCATTCATTCTACAAGCGTGACTCTAAATTATGAAAAGCAGGCTTCATGCAACACTTCATCCCGGGTTTAGAACGGAGCTCCCGCTCCTGTCGGCACATTATCTTTAAAAGAAAGCCACCCCACCGATCCGATCCACTCGGCAGCATCAGATAGCTGTTCGGAACAATAACGAGAGCTGCGAGGGAAACAAAGCGGCCGCGATGATATGCATGAAGAACTGCCTCGCTCAACCTTAACCGCATTTCATGAGGCATCGGTATCTGCTGACACAATGAGGCGCTGGGCTCTCCCCCGAACAAAAGCGTCTTGTGATGGACCAACACTGGCCCCCTATGTGCACGTGGACTATCTGATCTAATCTCATCTCCATAAAAATGCCCCCTCGTCATTACGGCTGCACTTTCTTTGTTGGGGAAGTGTGCATGTAATCCAAAAATGCACCCCTGTGGAGAGCAGGACACATTTACATTTCATTTGGTCATTAAAAATCTCAAAATGACTTCCAAGTTTTGGGGTCAGAACCCAGGGTTACACACAGAACCCCTGGAGCAACAAGGGTTAAGGGTCTTGCTTTAGGAGCCAAATTGGTAACCTTAGTGGACCTGGGATCGAAACCCACAACCTTCAGATTGACAGCCCAACACCCAAACCACTGAGCTACCAAGCCAATACTGGACACCAAGTCAGTTCCGTTCCTTAAATCGGATTGGCTGAGCTGTTTACCCAGCCGGGACGTTATTAATAATAATGCACTCTATGTTCGTATCAATGCTCCAGGTTATGTTTAAAGATACTGGAAGTGAAGGTTGATGATGTCTGTAACTGTCCATTGAAGTGAATCATCTCTGCATCATACTGCATCCTAACCTAGCTGTACGAAGGTTCTCCATTCTACGAACATTCTATTCTTGTGAGCGCAGAACACCACCACCACAAAGGCTCCAAACCAAACTGTTCCAGCTCACCAGCAAACAAACATGCAAACATTATAGAACATTATTTTAAATCATGTTCCATAAATGGAAATCCATCCATCCATTATCTTCCACTTTATCCTCTATTATGGTGGCGAGGGGGTTTCCCCATGCCCATCCATGGGAGAACGTTTCGGGCTCTGGGCAGCTACACCCAGGACAGGGGGGCAATCCATCAATGACACACTCACTCACACAAACACACTCTATATGGGGCAATTTGGAGAATTCAGTTGACCTTGCTCCATGTTTTTGGACTATGGGAGGAAACCGGAGAACCCGGAGGAAACACATGAGGACACGGGGAGAACATGGAAACTCCACCCGGATTGGGATGCAAACCGAGAATCCCTAGTGCTGAGAGTAGAACGTGCTACCCACTAACTATCCCGCCCTAAATGGAAATACGGATTAATGTAAACAGTGGGCGGCACGGTGGCGCATTGGTCCCTTCGAATCCTGATCTGGAAGGAGTTCCATGTTCTCCCAGTGTATCCCAGGTTGGATGGATTAGTACCCTATACAGTGTGTAACCCCCCCCCCCCCCCCCCACACGCACACACACACACACCAAGCATAGGATTAAGCAGAAAATGATGGATGGATGTAAACAGCAAGACCTGATGATCATTAAGGTGGTGTTCTGTTGATTAATGTTCATCAATCAATGTTCTGGACTCGATTAAGTCGCGGAAGAGCGACTAATGAATTATTTTGTATAAAAACATTTCAATTCAATTAAACTTATTTTTTTATGATAGTGTTTTAATTACCTCAACGAGGCACTTGAGGTTGCACATCATTGTGAATAAATGACTCCGCGGTCTCATAACCCCTCCTTCCCGTGATTTATTCACAGTAATGTACGCCCTCCTGAACGTTATTACTTTATTGTTCATAAACAGTCAAAATACATGCCATTGTTTGATGTCTCTGGATTTTGGATTCATCCTCTACAAACAGAAGTCCGCAAATCTCGTCGCACTAGTTAATTATATTTAAAAGGGCCCCGTTTCTCACCCGTAAAGTCGCCAAAAGCATCGTCATCCGAGCCGGCGTGGCTCTGATCATTCGGACACGTCCAGCTCAGGGTTGTGGGGTATGAACGCAGCGTCAGACTTCAGAGCTGGATTAACAAACTCAGAACAACTGGTGAGGGGCTTAACGGGTCAAAGTGCAAAGCCCAGCAGGAGTGCTGAGGTGAGGAAGTTACAACCCCCCCACCCCCCAAAAAAAACCCTCCCCCACTCTCTCTCTCTCTCTCACACACACACACTTAACATTCTCAAGGCAATATCTTTTTTTAATCTACAAAACGGCCTTAAACAAAAAGCACTGCTCTCTCATTAAGAGTTTAATTAGTCGATAACGCTCGTGCAAACTTTTCTGATGCACACAGCAGGGGAGGACATTTCAAAGAAGTGGAATTAACCTAAGTGAACACGGAAACGTCCTCGCCAATAACAGGCACGCGCATAATGCACTTCTTATGGACGCTGTAATGGTTCCACTTGGCTCTTATTGCGCTGGAGGGGGGGGGGGGGTTGAAATATCTGGTGGATGCTGGGAGATTGCATTCCAACAGTTTAGGCGGCGTCTCGACCGTACGTCATGACCCCTGGCGCGGAGTGAACAAGTGTGATTTCAATGAACATGGGAAGAACGACGCACAGCTTTGGAAAGCCAGCGAGGAGACCGGCGGTTCCTCAGCGGCGGGTACCGACTTGGCGTTCGGCGAGCCGGGAAAACATCAACATCCCGAATGACTAAACCTCACAGTCAGTCATAGAGGCTGCGTTGTTTTTTCCGTGCACGCTGCAGAACGCCGCAGAACGCTACATGCCGGTCACCGGTGGGTGTTTGACTGACAGAAGCCTGGAAGCCTTCACATGTGATTTGCTTTGCAACCCGAGCTGTCAACATTCAGGAGAACAAGGCCAGGTATTGATTCTATTGTACGTACAAGCGACGGTCCCAAGTAACACATAATAAAACTAAATTGCGTTACCGGTCCCCTGCCGCGTTCTTATTTACATAGCAAGCCTTCGCAGGTTCTCAAACATGCACTGGAATTTTAAGGCGCCATTCAGAGGACCACGTCTCAACACAAAGCATTCCTCAAGTATCAGTGCTGGGTGCTACATCTGTTTTGTTATCAGCCTGAATTCCACTCCACTCCATTCCATTCCACTCCACTGTTTGGACTTTGTGTACATCTCATAAAACCTCTCGCCGACCCACAGTGGAACAGTGGAGCACCCTTGTACATAGATCTGAGGAAATCTGCTGATATGCCTAATTACGTTAGAACCATGTGACTGATTCCAGAGGATCTGAGCCTCCATCAGGTAACAGTGGGGGGCAAGCTATCAGCTGTTGCTGCCCCAAGGCAAGTCCCTGGAAAGGCCTTTATAACTCTGAGCTCACCCTGTAGAAGTCACACACTGAGCCCCGCCTCTGCACCCCAACACACCCCTCTGCACCCCACTCCACCCCCCACCCCCACCATGCATTACTCTCATTACAACAGAATGGCTGCTTGCTTTGAACATTACAGTTGTAAAATGCAAGCCTCCTAATAACCTGCCTTTCGTTTAAGACGTTACCACACACACACACACACACACACACACACACACACACACACACACACACACACACACACTCACACAGTACTATATACTGTTAAACATTCCCAACACTTCAGACGCTTCGAAGATGCCTTTTCCATATAATTGATGTATCTTAACACTCTTTCCTTAATACCATTGGTGCAATACTGTCCCTTTGCTGCCATTTACAGAGTAAACGTCTCATGGAGGGAGTAATAAAGCATTAACTGTTACTTATCTCATCAAAACAAACTTAAATAAATCAAAAGACTGCTTTAAGTGTGCTTATCGGATAATCTGCCAATACATTACAATACAGAACACGACCAAATCGAGTCCGCGGGACAGTTGGAGGCTTTTTAAGGAACCAGCCTTGCAACCTAAAGTTTCCTGGTTTGATTACCAATCCTTAAAACCAAGTACTATGGCTGAAGGCCCCTAACCTTAATGCTCCCTGGGTGCCATACAGGGCTGCCCACTGCTCTGGGCACATGTGCATACATATGTGGGTTTTAACGTTAAAGAGGAATCAATCCTCCACTTTTAACCCATCAGTGCAGCGAAACACACAAACACACTGAGAGAAGTGAGCAGCCCTGTATATGGAGTAAATGGGGTTAGATTCCCTGCTCAAGGGAACCTCAGCCATAGTACCGTGTGGGACAGGGAATGGAACCAGGCATTCAGGTCACAAGACTGGTTCCTTAACCACATGCCTACGACTGCAGGGATGGGTTCAATGTGGAGGACCAAGTCCTTTGTACATAAGCACTGCAGGCAAAATAGATCACGTCATCACTTTTACCTGTATTCCAACTTACAGCTGAACTGTAGATGGTTACCATGCAAACTTGGGGAGAACGTTTTATTTACATTTGGACTAAATTTGTAGAGCTTGTATCCAAAGAAACATACGAATGCATCTTTTTACCAAACAACTAATGTAGAAAGTAAAAATAGATCAATTAAAAAAATAAATAAATAAATAAATAAAAATAATAATAATAGGTGGCTTAGTGGTTTGCACGTTCGCCTCTCAGCACTAGGGATTCCAGGTTCGAATCCCCATCTGGGTGGAGTTTCCATGTTCTCCCCGTGTCCGCGTGGGTTTCCTCCGGGTTCTCCGGTTTCCTCCCACAGTCCAAAAACATGGATCACGTCAATTGAGTTCAAAATTGCCCCATATAGAGTGTGTTTGTGCCCAGCGATAGATTGGCACCCTGTCCTGGGAGGATCTGCCCAGTGCCCAAACGATCTCCCCTGGATGGGCATGGGGAACCCCCTGTGACCCGAATATTGGATAAAGCAGAAGATAATGGATGGATGGATAATAATAATAAGGGGGGGGGGCGGGTGCAGGATCAGATAATGATCAGGTTTGATAATTCTACAGTGTAGCTGTATAAAAGTCGTAAAAGTCGCTTTGGATAAAAGCGTCTGCTAAATGACTAAATGTAAATGTAAAGTGTACGATAGCCCAACTTGCTTGGGGTCCGAACACAGGGTTGATACAGCAGCCTGTAGCAATGAGGGTTTGGGGTCTTGCTCAAGGGCCCACATTGATAACTTCATCTGGGATATGAACTCACAACCTTCGGATTGATAACCCAACAGCGTAGCCATACCATCATCATGCATGGTGAACACGCAAACTCCCAATTAAAAAACTTTCATCCGTCCTACCCCCGAACCCGACGATGCCTTCCTTGCTGTAATGCAGCAGCAGGAGTCAGCAGCCTTGCATCAAACTGGACGTCATATTTCATTTATTATGCAGGCCCGAACATTCCTCAGTCTATATTACTCCAATTCATCAGGCAACAGAACAAACCCGAGCGGAAAACTCCGATGCGCCCGCCACCAAATTACCAATAGAAAACCTAATTATGACGATCGATTACAATAAAGCTGGCACTAAGCATCGCTACACAAACCTTACAGCCACGCTGTAATGAAATAACCAGCTGTAGCATTTACCTCCTGATAATAAGGCCCCTTAACACCGACTGAGGGCAGAACCCTGTTAAATACCTGCTCCGTTTTACCAGCCCTGACAACGGAGGCAGGGCCCACCGTCAATGAGCCATTGAGCCGGCCAGCGCCACAAAAGAAGCAGAGACAAAGCGAGAGGCCTGCCGAACAGAGAAAAGGCCTATGAGACCGAAAGATGGATGAGATAGTGGGTTTGAGGGGGGTCAAAAGCACAACAGATGGGGCATAGGGGGCAAGGGCACGGGACTTGACAGGCGCTGCTGTGGGCGCTGCCGCATTCCTGTGGGCTTTGCTTTTGCTTAGATGTTCTAAAAGCGAGCACCTCAGCACCTCGGCGGGTGAGAAATTCTTCGAGGCTCATGAATCTGTCCTCCCGAGACAAGCTGGGAGATTGGGGCTAGATAACGGCGCAGTCCACTGGCAGGCTGGAATTTCAGATTAAACTGCCATTGACACAAGAGGCGCAGAGATTACACAGCGCCGCGGCGTCGGGGTCGGAGACTTTCTATAAGGGAGAAGCGGAAATTTGATTCGAGCACAGAAGCCACTCTTACGGCAGCGGAATATGATCCAAAGGACAAAAAAGGAGGAGTTTGACTAGATAGGTTAAATAGGATTGTTGGCATGAGCGTCTTGCTGCCGTATGCCTGCACGGCGACGGGGCCTTCTCCTCCAGGCCCATGATTAGGTCTGTAAATAGGCCTGCCTGGAGCAGGATGCAGAACTGCCAAGCACTCTGAGCAGGAGGAGGTAAACAAACTTAATAAATGAAGAAAGATGTCTGAAGCGGTCTTAGATTCTCTCCCACACACACACACACACTTCACTCTCAGTTTCCTCACCAGGCGAACAGACAAAGCCTGAACACACTACCACCCATGTGTGCTTCATCAGTCATAGTCACAGCACTGCCCTTTAACCCCAGCCTTAATAGTCTGCCCAACAGGGTCAACACCCTAGCAACCGATGACATCACCGATGAGGTGCTCAGCAAACAAAGCGCAGTATCGAGCCGGACTGCCCAAGTCGGAGGTAAACGAGGGGAGGTGGGTTTCTCCAAGCGACTCGCGAATCAATTGGATGATGAGTCGAGGGGCTTTGATCGAATGACGAAGCTGTTGGGTTCTTTTCTATACGAGAACTAATTTGTAACGATTCATAACTTTATGTTACGCTGAGGAAGGTGCGCCGCTATTTCACACCCCGCTGACATTCGATTTCCCCGACTTCCACCTGCGGCATTGAAATTCAAGATACAAAATTCAAGAAAATTTATATCACATGTGGTACATGAGACCGAAATTAGGGTCACGAACCCCGATTACCCCGTTCTTTTAAAGTTAGAACTTAAATTAAATTGCAAAGAAGAAAATGAGATAAAAATACAGTACAAAACAGAATATACAACTATGTATATATATATATAAAATATACAACTACTCCGAGTTCTTCAGGTTTCCCACAGAACAAAAACATGGATTCAGGATAAATTGCCCCTATAGAGTGTGTAGCAAGGGGCTTGAATCGATGGGACTGAAAAATTTTGCCTTGATGGGAATGGAGAACAACCCAAAGCCCCCCCCCCCCCCCCAAGGACCTAAGAGCAAGCAAGTGGGTTAATCCTTTAAGTAATTTATTTATGGAGCACTTTTTACTATAGTACATTGTCAGAAAGCAACTTTTCATTGTTGTAAGACTCTAAATCCCCAAAGAGAGAGTCAAAGCGACAGTGGCAAGAAAAAAAACTCCCTCTTATGTTGTTATCTTAAAGGAAGAAACCTTGTGAGGACCAAGACTCAGTGGGGGACTCATCCTCCTTGGGCAGCCAGGCAGCATCAACAGTGTAGGACACTAATGTACAGATTGTGTTATGATCATGTGACCTGTATTTAACAATTAAAAACCATATAATATAATCAGTAATCATAAGCTTTGTGATTTGGGTTTTGGTCTCATTGTTGGGGGTCTGTGGTTATTGGTGTCAGTTGAAATCTTTGAGGCAGGATGTGGTGTCTTGGCTTCTTATTGCTCACCGCATCTCAAAAACCAAGGTTCTAAATAACATACGGACATAAACTGCAGGTAAAATTTGAGCAGCATCCATCCATCCATCCATTATCTTCTGCTTTATCCTATATTAGGGTCGCGGGGGGGCAGGGCTCCAATCTATTGGGGCAATTTGGAGAATTCAATTGACTTGATCCATGTTTTTGGACTGTGGGAGGAAACCGGAGAACACGGAGGAAACCCACGTGGACACGGGGAGAACATGGAAACTCCACCCAGATGGGGATTTAAACCTGGAATCCCTAGTGCTGAGAGGAGAACATGCCAACCACAAAAAATTGAGCAGCATGTTTACTTAAAAAGTGCATCATCGGCAATTTACAGAGCCATGAGTCCATGCAGCAACTGATCAGATCGCATTCACAGCAAGTCTGGCAGCAATTACTTCCACGTATCTGCAGGTTTCTATCAGTTTGCATGATACGAGAGAACCCTGGAGAGTTTGCCGGATTCCCAATCTGGAATCAAGCTGCTGAATTATTCACTTCAGGAAAGCGCAGGCGGCAGCGCAGGTAACGGCACAACAGAGATTACCGCGCCGGGAGAATACATATAAGAGATGCTAAATGAGATCGCTCGGGCTCAAGCGTGTGCTGATGTTGCAAAGACAAGCGCTCGTCCTCGAGATAGCATCAAGCCCTCGCGTCCTGTCCCGTCCTGACCATAGAAAGACGCCGGACACGGACTCTCACCGTGTTAAATGACGGCTGGTTACGATTGGACGGATGACCGGCTGAAGAAATGAAACGTGGCTTTGTGCGTTGTGCGGTTATGCACTGTGGGAAGTCCCAACTGACAGAGTCCATTACTGTTCCGGCTGCACGGCGCCCTTTTTAAAATCTAATTCCCAGGCCGTGGACGCACCAATCAGAACGGGGGGAACGCGTAGATGAAACCGGCCTGAAATGCCAGATGAGCCGTTTGACAGAACAGTTTCCAGTGCAATCTACAGCTTTAATTTATGCTGGGAACGTCGGAGACATTGAGTAATGGCCAGGGGACCCCGCTGACCAACACAACACAACAGCTTCCCCAAGCCTGCCTCTTCCTCACATCTGTTTTAAACATCTTTATAAGGAGGATGTATATATTGGTTCTACATTTGGCACTAGTTCTTCCTCAAACCTCCTAAATTTATTTACATTACGTTACATTCGGTCATTTAGCAATTTAGACTTACAAGGATCCTAACTTGATGGCTGGGGTTAGACACAGAGGGACAGCATCCCTGGAGCAAAGAGGGTTAAGGGTATTGCTCAAGGGCCCACAGTGATAACTTCAGGGGACCTGGGATCAGAACCCACAACCTTCAGATTAATAGCCCAACACCCTAACCACTGAGCTACCCCACCCTATATATAAATAAATACACGGTAGGAGGGAGGAAGAGTGTGGGATAGGGAAAGGAAGGGAGGGAGAGAGGGATAGATAGAGAGAGGGAGGGAGGGAGGGAGGAAGGGGGAGAGAGTGAGCACATGAGTGTGCCCTGTCCTGGGTGTCCTGAGTTTCCATGTTCTCCCCGTGTCCGTGCAGGTTTCCTCCGGGTTCTCCGATTTACCCCAAGTTTTAAAAAAATGGATTTACGGTCAACTGAATTCTCTAAATTGCCCCATATTGAGTGTATTTTATGTGTCTCTGTCTGTAGTCCATCTGTGTTCTTGTGTGTGTTAGTCCTCTATTGGTTCTCTGTTCTCTGTTGGTCAGCAGCATCACAGAACAGGTATCATTTGGGTGGTGGATTGTTTCTGGTCAGTTCTGCAGTGACACTGATGTGGTGAGGGGGTGTTAGTGCAGCAGTGCTGCTGGAGGTTCATTTAAATACCTCGGTGCCACTGCTGGGATAGGATACAATAATGCACCAACCCAATCCCTGCTCTGTGGGGGTACTATTGGAGTCCTGAGCATCTTGGCTCAGTGGTTTATGTGAGTAAGCAGGACCATTCATCATGATTAATTACCCCTACAACAGGCTTTGTGTTCTGATCTGAAATGAAACCGGCCGAAATGCAAATCAGTCGGGGCTTTTTCACACTGGATTACACAAAGAATTAAGAACAGCCAATGTTCCATGTTCTCCGATGATCAGGAGCCCCACCGAGAAGGTATTATGGTGGTGGGTGATTCTCAGTACTGCAGTGATACTGACGTGGTGGTCGTGTGTTAGCTGGATGGAGAACAGAACACCCATCAGAACATGCTGATGCACTCGTACCATCATCCACCACCCTAATAATAACTGTTCTGTGGAGGTCCGGATCATTAGAGAACAGAGTAAGAACAGAGAGAGAACATATCCACTGCTCACATGTTGCATATACCTTTTGTACAATTATAAATAACTGCTGCAATTACAAACTCTTAAGATTTTACAAAATCAGGGACATTTTTTGGAACATGTGGCTCACACCACTAGGAGGCGACCTGCACTGTTACCTCTCCACTTAATGTTGCTGTTTACAAACTCACCAACTGTTTACTTTGTACCATTACTGTTGTTTGAATGTTTATTGTACTGTATTTATTGTGATCCTTGTGTTTGCACACGTGCACTTTATGTGGGTTGTATAGTAACTGTTGTGTAGCACCATGTTCCTGGAGAACACTGTCTCGTTCCACATATACTGTACTGTACTTTATATTGTGGAATCACAAATAAAATACTTGAATACAGAGTATATAGAGGAACAGATGGACTACAGAACATAACTGTAGAACTACAAACTGTAGAACTACACTAAAACATTAGTGGAGACTGTGCCTATGAGCTGTACCTATTTAAGACAGACAGATATAATAAAATACCAGGTGGCACGATGGCTTAGTGTTTAGCATGTTCTCCTCTCAGCACTAGGGATTCCCGGTTCGAATCCCCATCTGGGTGGAGTTTCCATGTTCTCCCCGTGTCCGCGTGGGTTTCCTCCGGGTTCTCCGTTTTCCTCCCACAGTCCAAAAACATGGATCAAGGTCAATTGAATTCTCCAAATTGCCCCATATAGAGTGTGTCTTTGTGAGTGAGTGTGTGCCCAGCGATAGATTGGCGTCCTGTCCTGGGTGTATCTGCCCAGCGCCCGAAACGTTCTCCCCTGGATGGGCATGGGGAACCCCCCCCCACGACCCTAATAGAGGATAAAGCAGAAGATAATGGTTTTTAATTATATATAATAAAATACCAGGCGGTACGGTGTCTTAGTGTTTAGCATGTTCTCCTCTCAGCGCGAGGGATTCCCGGTTCGAATCTCAATCTGGGTGGAGTTTCCACGTTCTTCCTGTGTCCACGTGAGTTCCTCCAGGTTCTCCAGTTTCAATTGAGTTCTTCAAATTGCCCCATATAGAGTGTGTCTGTGTGAGTGTCTGTGTGTCCAGTGATAGAATGGCGTCCTGTCCTGGGTGTATCTGCCCAGCACCCGAAACGTTCTCCCTGGATGGGCATGGGGAACCCCCCCGCAACCCTAATAGAGGATAAAGCTGAAGATAATGGATGGTTGGATAATAAAATACCTACAATTTTAGATATTATAAAATCTAAAATTACAGATGGTAACATTTCGTTTTCGTAAATATTTAAAGGTGAGTAAAAAATCCAGGTCATGTGATCTTCCCGCACATGCTTCACTGCTTAAACACAGACTGATTAGTCATGTGTTTTTGATGGGTGCAGGTTATTAGCAGGGTGTACTCAGGTACTAATGTTCACACGCTTCTTGTATTAAATGACAGTCTTTTTTTTTTTTTGGATTACATAATTGCAGAGACTGACATCACAATTCTGATTAGATTCATTGTGCAGCACTACAGAAAATCAATCCAAACCAGGTCAGAGATGAAAAGGACACAAAGCTGAAAAATAAAAGGAAAAAAAAAAAGTCTAAGTGAACAGAGGGTGGGGGTGGGTGGATGGGGGGGGGGGGGGTTCAGATGCCGAGATAAAAGGACACATCTACAAAAAAGGAACCAGGCAATAAACAGCACTTATCTCCACACCTACACTTCTATTCAATTTAAGCCAGACATGGCAGAAAGAAGCTCTCCAAATCCAAGTCAACTCATCAAAATGCAGAGATCAGTCCTGTTTAAGAGTGTGTGTCACCTCGAGCTGGGCTTTTTGTTCTTTTAGACGCCTCTCAGACACGCTGCGCTTTACCACCAACATTCACTGTACACAAAGCTGCAGACGTGCAGCACTCATCAAGCACTTGTTCAAAAGGACATATGTTAAAGCCCTCCACACAGTCACTCCAAAACAAGTCTAAAACAAGTGAGTGCACTCCATATCCAACACCAAGTCACCTTTCTAGAGCTCTGCACAACTCAAAAGTGCAAAAGCAACTATATCCTATCTTAATTCCAGCCCAGATTAATTCCAGATAATAAGGTTTCATGCAAAAATATGAAGACAGTAGCTCAGCTTTAATTTTTATTTATTTTTTTTTTTGGGGGGGAGGGGGGTGACACAGTGGCATACTAATTAACATATCCATCTCTCAGCACCGGGGATCCAGGTTTGAATCCCAATCTGGATGAAGTTTCCATGTTCTCCCAGTGTCCATGTGGGTTTTCTTCATGTTCCCCCCTTTTTTTTTTTAAATGTAAATGAAATAAAACCTGATAATTAACTTTGTAACACAAAAAAATAAATAAATGATACCGGGGGTGCACAAACTTTTGCATAAGACTGCATGCACATTTACATAACTAGTTCACCACCCAGGGGCATCACAGTCCAAAAGCATGGATTCAGGGTATATTGGAGAGTCTAAATATATTGGATAGTCTAAAAATTATATATATATATATATATATATATATATATATATATATATATATATATATATATATATATATATATATATATATATATATAAATGCAATATTTTTTGTTATAAAATTATAAGTACAATAAATTAAAAAGGTGTTTTAGTTCGCCTAATGTTCGTACACACAGTGGAATGTGTCCTGCACATTTAACCCATCCATGCAGTGACACACACTGGTGAAGTGAGCACACATGCCCAAAGCAGTGGGCAGCCTTTAATACGGCGCCCGGGGAGAAATTGGGGTCAGGTGTCTTGCCCAAGAGCACTTCAGCCATGGTACTTGGTGGGACCGGCAATCAAACCGGGGACCTTCAAGTCACAAGGCTGGTTCCTTAACCACAAGCCACATAACTGCCCCCTTTTTTATATCTTTGAAATTTTTAATGAAAAAAAACCTGAAATAATTAACTTGGTGACACCAAAAAAAAAATATATGATACCGGGGTGCCCAAACTTTTGCATGAGATTGCATGCACATTTACATATCCAGTTCACTACCCAGGGGCATCAAGCAGGAATGCAGGACAAAGTCAGGATTGGAGGTAAACCGATACAGCAATTAACCGAGATAAGACCTCGCACAACGCCCAGGTAATTACCGGGTTTGCAGGTTAGCAAAACAAGATGGGTTGGGGTGAAACAGTTTTAACGGAAACCCATTAAAGCTCATCTCAAATAAATAAACCACCTTAAAGTATCTATACGTGTAGAAGCTCCCGTTAAAAGAATGGGGGTCTTCAAAAACATTCAGGTTTTTTGTTAATAAAGAGTTACAGTGCTGCTTGTTGGAGGAGAAAACCATTTTTTTGTTGGTTTGTTTAGGAATTTAAACAGCATCAGGTGTCATCCTCTAACCGCCACGGTTGTACAGTTTTATAAAATGGGTAGTCCCCGGCCTTAAAACTGATAAAACACCCCTGGAGCAATGAGAGGTGCCGTGCTCAACAGCTCTTTCCAGTGATTTATTATTAATAATGCATGGGCTCTCGTACCTTATTGCTTCATTAAGACAGGTCAGCAATTTAATATCTTTTGTTAGGCAAATGTGCTGACCTCTGCGCCACCGTGTCGCCCAAATCAAGATACTGTCTTGGAACAGTATCTTGTGAGAACTACTTCTCACATCTCAAAACAGAAGCCGGCAGAGGTCACCACCCCCTATTCCAGTGCAGGTGAGGTGGCTCACACTGTGGCAGCTTGAACCATCAGCCCATATCATTCTTTGTTTTCCAAGCAATGCAGCGTCTGCCGTGTTTATTAACCACTTTTATATTTACAGTTAAATAGCCGGAACACCACAATACCACCTGAAACGCATGGTGGTAAACAAACGTTTCCAACTAATGATAAAGTGATTTATTTTGCCTACTGCACTTACACACAGTAATTAATTAAGTAATTAATTCTTTACATGTAACTACTGCTGCAATTAACCATCATTTTAATAATGGTTAGTTGCATGTGGGTGCAGTAGCTCAGTGTTTAGGGAGTTGGGTTATCAATCTGAAGGTTGTGGGTTCAAATCCCAGGTCCACTGATGTTACCAATGTGGGTCCTTGAGCAAGACCCTTAACCCTCATTGCTGCAGGGATGTTGTGATTAACCCTTTGCTCACCCTGTAAGTCGCTTTGGATAAAAGCATCTGATAAATGACCAAATGTAAATGTAATAATCGATTAATGTCTTTAGTCAGAAACAGAACATTAAATAACATACCAATTTTTAAATTAAAATAATTAAATATTCCATTCATTATCTTCCGCTTTGTCCTCTACTAGGGTCGCGGAGGGCGGGGGGGGCTTTCCCATGCCCATCCAGGGGAGAACGTTTCAGGCACTGGGCAGATACACCCAAGACAGGGCACCAATCTATCACTGGGCACACACTCTTGCCTCTCTCCGACCCGTACAAAAACACACTGCCATTAACACACACATCAGAAAACCACAACCAGCTGCGTCAGAATAATGATCAGAACATCAGACTCTGCCACATAAATAACACCGGCTTCAGTTTAGAACATTGAGCAACGTTGCATTAGAGAAGAACGTAAATAATCTCAACTCTAGGTCTGCAAGGCTGAGCGTAATCCCAGTCTTAATCTGTAATTAAAGCTAAAGGTGAATTAAATCAGGAGGAGGATTTCTACCATCACAATCATTTCCATTCCTTTGTTCTTTATTGCCTTAATGGTGATTTAGTGGTTAGATTAAGGTTCTGTCTGAAACGTAACTCACATGGTTATGAAACATGACTGACTTTATAAACAGCCGTTTACTTCACTTCTTCCAGACAGGAAATGAAAGAGCGGGATTAGAGAACGTTGTAAAGAACTAGAACACGAGCTAATATAAAAATACCAGCAGAAAGGTTCCATGTTGATAATGTATAACTTTTATGAGAGCGGTCATGGCGGTTCCACTGCTGCAGGGAGCAGAAGATGCTTCTCATTGCAGCTCAGTCTTCAGATTTGAACCTTTTGGTCACAAGCCGTTTGTTGATAATTATTTATAATCTGATATTTGATGATGATTTGATTTTAGGGTGACCGCATTGACCCCATGAGGAGGTTTAAGACACAACGGGCCATATTTTAGCAGTCAGCTGGGCCGCTGGAATCTAACGATGAAAATAATATAGGTTTGCATAGCGCAAGGCGTACGCTTTTCATTGTTATGACAGCGATGACACTAACGCACAAAAGGTATGTACCAATTATATTAATCATTTATTGGTGTGTTTTAGGTGTAATGTGCAGTTGTAGGCTTGTGGTTAAATAACCAGACTTGCGACCTGAAGACCCTTGGTTTGATTCCTGGTTCCACCAAGTACTATGTACTATGTAATTTGGGCAAGGCTTACCCCATATGCCTTGTGGGTGCTGTGTTCAGGTCTGTCCAGCACTCTGGGTACATGTGGTTACTTCACTCAGTGTGTGTGTGTGTGTGTGTGTGTGTGTGTGTGTGTGTGTCACTGCACGGATGTGTTAAATGTGGAGGACACATTCCTCTGTGTGTAATCACTGCAGGCAAAATTTAAATCACGTTAAACCAACAAATCAGCATTCTTAAGAACCAGGTGCAGTCTGACTTTGGCAGATTGCTATTTCAACAGTGCAGCTGCCTGGTCTCAATGCGCTGGTCCGTTAGGTAACCCATTTCACTGCAAATCGAGAACAGAGTACAGAGAAACCTCTGTTTTCATCAGTAATTGGTGAACGGTCGATGAAACTAAGGCACCGATTTCCATTTAAATCAATGCAAATTGAATTTATTCGTTCTAGAGACTTCAAAAAACAAAGCAAAACACTTAAACTCATCACCTACATTCAAATAATTTATTAGATTGGATATTGATCAGTGTAGCTGGTTTTTCCTTATCTACCGGTGTTGTTTCATTTCTAAGTCACTTTGGATAAAAACATCTAATAAATAAATGTGTATGTGTGTGCTTATCTCTCTCTCTCTCTCTCTCTCTCTCTCTCTCTCTCTCTCTCTCTCTCTCTCTCTCTCTCTATATATATATATATATATATATATATACACACACACACACACACACATATACATATATATACACACACACGCAAATACCAAATTCATGTCATTTGATAAAACAACTATTAAAGATTAAAATAAATTGTAGTGTGGGAAAGCTTTATAATCCCTTAAAAAACACCTAAATAATATAATCAATACAACACAGCTACCTCATGGATCTGCACCTATAGGTGAGGGATTACTGTATGCACTCATGATGTTTACAAATTGAAGGATCCAGATTTTTATTGGATTAAGTCCTTGCTGTATGTATCACTTGTGTATTTGATGTCGGTTCTGCGGCGGTGCAAATGGAGGGTTAATGAAGAATCAATTAACATTAGGAAGTGTCAATCAGCAAATCCGTTTAAATGAGTAAGCCCACACCCAGAGCTCTCACCAAATGAAACACGACGCGCATTGTGTTATACGTAGCTCTGTTGTATTGGGTTTTTTTTTTTAGGAAAGCAGCTTTATCTGGCCTCCGCATTGCAGCAAAGCCGAAACTATCACATTCCACATAACCTGGCCATTCAGCATGTCGTGTGTAAGGAATATCAGCCATCATAAGGCTCGCAGAGAGCGTCTGCGCCACCACCACCACCACCACCTCCTCCTCCACCACCACTGCTGCTGTTTATGAACACGCTCCCTCATGGGAGGTCAATCTCCCTGCATCATGAGCGCCTCGGGGAGAAACAAGGTTGGCGCAACACCCGCGTGTATCCGTGTGTGTTGGTGCGTGTTTTCAGGAACTCTTGTTTGCTTTTTACGACCCTGCACTTCACACTGTAACTGCCGGTGCTCTTAAATGCTTTTTAATATCAACACAGGCCTAAGGACAAACGCGACACGCCGCCACGCCGAGAGAGAGCGAGCGAAGAGATCAGCCTCACTCGCAGGATTAAGGATGCAAATTCGGGGAAATGTCTTCTAACCGATAAGCAACTGTTGTGCGCTGACAGCTAAACCTTTACCTACGAGCCTACAGTAACCTAAAAAAAACCTTTATGTCTGTTTCACTGATGTTTATGAACCCTGATCATAAGCTCTCATTAAAATGACCAGCGGAAAGGGTTTTATTAACGAGATTATTGTTAGTATAAAATACCTGATGCTTGTGTTTTTATAAAAATGTAACCTCATGAAGCTTGACGCACTGTTTTGGGCATTTCCTGATTTCCTTCCACATGGGGGTTAAATAACCGGGTGGCTTTAAATATTAGATCATGCAGGGATAGGATCAGTAGAGCTCATCAGAGCAATAGAATTGAATAGAATTGCGCAGCATGGTGGATTGGTGGTTAGCACGTTCGCCTCTCAGTATTGGGGATACAGGTTCGAATCCCGATCTGGGTGGAGTTTCCATGTTCTCCCTGTGTGGGTTCCTCCCACAGTCCAAAAACATGGATTTAAGGTGAATTGGCTGCTCTAAATTGCCCCTGTATAGTGTGTGAGTGAGATTCATTGATGCTCTGTATCTGCCCAGCGTCCAAAATGTTCTCACATTGAAGACTTTATGGATGTGGTTTAGTGGTTAGGGTGTCGGTCTATCACTCTAAAGATTGTGAGTTCAAACCCCAGGTCCACTAAAGCTCCAGTCTGAAATAATAGATTCAAGGTGAATTGGCTCCTCTAAATTGCTCCTGCAGAGTGTGTGTGTGTGTGAGTGAGTATGATCGATTGGCGCTCTGTATCTGCCCAACGTCCAAAATGTTCTCACATTGAAGACTTTATGGGTGTGGTTTAGTGGTTAGGGTGTCGGTCTAGCAATCTAAAGATTGTGGGTTCAAACCCCAGGTCCACTAAAGCTCCAGTCTTAAATAATAGATTCAAGGTGATTTGGCTGCTCTAAATTGCCCCTGTATAGTGTGTGAGTGAGTGAATATGATCGATTGGCACTATGTATCTACCCGGCGTCCAAAATGTTCTCACATTGAAGACTTTATGGGTGTGGTGGCTTAGTAATTAGGGTGTCAGGCTATCAATCTAAAGATTGTGGGTTCAAATCCCGGGTCCACTAAAGCACCAGTGGCTTCAAGGTGAATTGGCAGCTCTAAATTGCCCCGTTGAAATTACACCATGTAGTTTGTGTGTATCCAGTGATAGATTGGCACCCTGTCCTTGGTGTATCTGCCCAGCACCTGAAATGTTCTCCCCTGGATGGGCATGGGGTAACGGATAAAGCAGTGAAGATAACGATATGAGAACAGCAGAACACTGGAATTGCGTTTTTCTGCTAGACTGAAAGTTAGTTGCTAGAACGTTTTTTTAAGAACTACAATCCTATCATTCCATAGAATCTGTATAAACGTGACCTCGTGTTGTGTTTTCAGATTCAGAACGAGCTGGTTCATTTGCATCACATGTAAAGTCACACCTTTCTGCCCGTGCTTCCTCACAACAGCGTGCACGATGATATATATATATATATATATATAAAAGCACAATCATTGTTACACAATGCAGGAAGTGGGATTGTTTTTTGCAGCTCGGTGCCTAAACCACCGTGGATCACCTGTATCGCACATTCTGCACATGCAACACTTACTTGTTGACTATTGTTTGATGTTGCAATGAAAATCTTTCTATATGTCTAAAGACTGGGGGGCTGTTTCCTCATCACCACGGTAACGCCAACCTATTGGTTGCTTGGGTCGGTGTTGATTGTGTAACAAAGATCAGTGTCAGATACATGGACTGGAGAAGAACCATGACCATGAGGGAGCAACCTGCAGAACTCAAGATCCATCCATCCATCCATTATCTTCCTCTTTATCCTGTACCAGGGTCGTGGTGGGGTTCCCCATGCCCATCCAGGGGAGAACGTTTACACCCAGGAAAGGACGCCAATCTACCATTGAATACACTCACTCACACAGACACACTCTGTATGGGGCAATTTGGAGGATTAAATTGACCTTGATCCATGTTGGACTGTGGGAGGAAACCAGTGAATCCAAAGGAAACCCACACGGACACGGGATGAACATGGAAACTCCACCCTGATTGGGATTCGAACCGGGAACCCCTAGTGCTGAGAGGAGAACATGCCAACCACTAAACCACCGTGCTACCCTAGAACTCAAGATTCCACTCAAGACTCCTCCCACAGTCCAAAAACATGGATCAAGGTCAAATGAATTCTCCAAATTGCCCCATATAGAGTGTGTTTGTGTGAGTGAGTGTGTGCCCAGCGATGGATTGGCGTCCTGTCCTGGGGGTATCTGCCCAGCGCCCGAAACCTTCTCATTATTTCACCCGCTTCTCGTTATCTGATTGAGCTGAAACTTTGCACAATTGTTCATCGTCGATGACAACACATAAATAAAGGAAAAAATAATCAATTAATTAACTAATTCATTCATTTAGATTTCTATGGATAAATTGCCTATTTTCTACTTCAAAAGCAGAATTAATTCCGGATAAAGTTATCTAATACAATACAGGGGTGGTTTTTAAAAAAGATTTTATATAAAAATATAAAGCACCTAAAAGCACAGCTGTCCTTATTTAAAAGAAATCCGACATTAAAACATTGACTCCTGGCTTAATTTCTCCACGATTTAAATGTGCTTCGTCGGAATTAAGTGAGGAATCAATGTTTTTCCGTCAGATTTTAGTTTTTTTTTATGGTGGTTGCACGCCACACACTTCCTTACAGTGACGGCAGAAACGAGAAGATTCTGCTACAAACTGGAAGTTGTAAACCACCGTACCACAAAACACAACCCATAAAGTAAGACAAAAAAACAGCATGTGATCGGTTCAGAAAAGAATCGAGTCAACATCAGAAGGCGTGTCAGTAGACCGGGGCTTTCAGGGCTGTAGCCCCGGAGGTTTTGTCAGCAGCCCCGAATCAAATGAGAGCAGCTTCCTCTGCAGCCTCTCCTCCAGCAGCGGGACCGAACCATGGAGTCGCCGTCAGCTGTTTGTGCTTCTAAACTCTGTGTGTGTTTGAGGGAGACAGATTTTCTTTAGAAAATATCAGAGTATTCAAAAATTTTCAGCCAAAACCTAACTCAATACTAGATCATGTTCTCCTCTCAGCACTAGGGATTCCCGGTTGGAATCCCAATCTGGGTGGAGTTTCCATGTTCTCCCCGTGTCCGCGTGGGTTTCATCCATGTTCTCCGGTTTCCTCCCACAGTCCAAAAACATGGATCAAGTCTATTGAATTCTCCATATTGCCCCATATAGAGTGTGTTTGTGTGAGTGAGTGTGTGTCCAGCGATAGATTGGAGCCCTGTCCTGGGTGGCCCAGCGCCCGAGACGTTCTCCCCTGGATGGGCATGGGGAACCCCACCGCGACCCTAATAGAGGATAAAGCGGAAGATAATAGATGGATGGATAACTAATAAATGATCAAACAAAATGAATGTAACAACAGTTAAAAACACTCATTAAAGGGCAATTTAGAGGACAGAGGGGGAAAAAGGGATCTGGGCTAAAGCCCCTGATGTTTCTAAACCCTAAAAACACCCCTGGACATCAGTATGGAAATGAGGACGAGTCTCTGCGACTGAGTTGTTAAAATGAACATCCCTTTTGGAAAGCCGGTTTGTTAGTAGTGGTGGTGTAACCTTCCAGCATTCATTATCAGACGATTACATTTGGCGTTTGCTATCAGTATCAGTGTTGCCTCCTTAAAATATGTATTCTGGTGAAACATGCCCCCGGTGTCTCCATCACTCCCACACCCTTGGATATTACCCGGATTTGATATCCCTACATATTATAGGAAAGCTGAACTGCATTTATGAAGATAAAAAACATAATTATAGCCAATGCTAGAACGCTCAGTCACTGCTAACTTGCTGTTTGCAGCACGGTGGGGGACATTTGTCATGTTCCTTCCCGACAAGTGATCAATCCTTCCATTTCATGCTCAATTCCACACTCCAAAATAAAGTGCTCGCATCCTCTCTGACGGAATCATTTACCTACCCCAGCCACTTCCACACGGACCTGCGCTTTCTTTAAAGATAAGCTTCAAACAGAAAGCCTCGCCCTCTTAGATGGTGCGCCGACATCTGATCCTATAATTAATAGAGGGAAATCAATGCAAGGCAAAGATATATGTTTCCTGTGGTGAGGTGAGTAAAGCCACAGAGACCTTGTGGTGTATAAGCGTCTACTGGTTTCTCATAGCTGGTAATTATTTACACATACCGTTCGACAGCTTCAGGTTCCCCGCACACCTGAGCCAAACAGCTCTAATTAGAAAGCCCTCTGCACGGTGGATCAGGTGTGAGGAACGCAGCACTGCGCTATCATAACGCGGTTATCCCGCAGGCCGTTGTTCTGGAAAGTTCCGAAGAAAACAGGCGATGCCGAGTTGGATGCACGCTCCTTAACACGCCAAATGCATCTTACTGAATCCCATCAATGGCATGAATAATGAAGGATCTACGTTCCACTAAGCAGAACACGAGTAATAGCATTAATGTACAGACTGCCAGACGCTCAGCTAGAGGACTTGTGAATTGATCGGTTTTTCATCACAAAGACTGCAAAAAAAACCTTAGAACTTATAAAGGTAAGTCAATTTTGGAACATCTGGGGGGAGGGGGGTATAAGTATATAAATATATACATAACATGGTGGTTTAGTGGTTAGCATGTTCTCCTCTCAGCACCGTTCGAATCTCAAACTGGGTGGAGTTTCCATGTTCTCGTGTCCACGTGGGTTTCCTCTGGGTTCTCCGGTTTCCTCTCACAGTCCAAAAACATGGATCAACGTCAATTAAATGCTCTAAATTGCCCCATATAGAGTGTGTTTGTGTAAGTGAGCGTGTGCCCAGTGATAGATTGGCATCCTGTCCTGGGTGTATCTGCCCAGCGCCCGAAACGTTCTCCCCTGGATGGATGGGATTATTAAAGGCTTATATTATCTTCTATTAGGTTCCCCATGTCCATTCAGGAGAGAATCATCTACACCCAGGACAGGGTGTTAATATATCGCTGGGCACACACACACACACACACCAGTTTAGATGTGGAGAACATGAAAACTCTACCCAGACTGGGATTCGAACCTGGATTCCCATCACTGAGAGTCGAACGTGCTAACAACTAAGCCACCGTGCCACTCTCCTTATATTATCCCACAGGGGGAAATTTGCATTGTTACAGTAACGTGAAAAATAAAGATATATAGCACATGTACAAGATAAAATTAAAATCCACTATAACCAAACAAATAAAATGTAAAGTTAGTTTATTTATAAGTTAAAGAATTTTCTATTTACAAATTGCACATCACTGTATATATATATATATATATATATATATATATAGAAAAACCCTGGGGGGAAAAAACTAAGCAAACCAGTCTCGTCTCCTGGCTTCACTAACCGTACTTGCATTCTGTTGTTTCCTGAGATATATATATATCCTCTATCCTCTATAACTAAACAAAAAAAAATGTGAAGTTAATTTATAAAGAATTTTCTATTTACAAATTGCACATCACTAAAGGTATATATATATATATATATATATATATATATATATATATATATATATATATATATATATATATATATATATATATATATACAGAGTTGTGATCAAATTTATTCAACCCCCAATGCTGCGAAGGGTTTTATGGAATTCAGTGCACATTTGTAACTGTGTTCATAATGAAATCTTACAAGGACTTGTTAAAGAACTAAATGCAACTAAGATAGCATCAATTGTTTTTGTCATAAAGTATTAAATGGCCTTTTTGTGATTTCTTCATTGACACAATTATTTAACCCCTTTACAACTACCACTCATAAGAACAGAGGTTCATTCCAGTGTTTTCAATCAGGTATTAAAAACACCTGTGGATGTCAACGAGCAGCAATCAAGCATGATAAGCACCAATTAGGCAGATTTAAAAGGACTGTGATACTCAGCTCCTTCTAGACATCTACTGGTGTGTTTACAAGCATGGTGAAGGCAAGAGAATGGTCCCAGAAGACAAGAGAAGAGGTTATTGCTCTTCACAAGAATGGCAATGGATATAAAAAGATTGCGAAGTTGTTAAATATTCCAAGAGACACTATCGGAAGTATCATTCGCAAGTTCAAGTTAAAGGGCACAGTGGAAACGTTACCTGGTCGTGGCAGAAAGAAGATCCTGACCGCGACTGCTGTGCGCTACCTGAAGCGTAATGTGGAGAAAAATCCCCGCGTGACTGCTAAGGAACTGAAAAAAAAGACCTGTCAGATGTGGGCACTGAAGTTTCAGCTCAGACAATAAGGCGCGCACTGCATAACGAAGACCTCCATGCCAGAACTCCCAGGCGCACCCCCTTGCTGACTCCAAAGAACAAGAAAAGTCGACTGCAGTATGCCAAAAGTCATGTGGACAAGCCACAAAGGTTTTGGGACAGTGTACTGTGGTCAGATGAAACTAAATTAGAACTGTTTGGGACAATGGACCAGCGCTATGTTTGGAGGAGGAAGAACCAGGCTTATGAACAAAAGAACACCTTGCCTACTGTGAAGCATGGCGGGGGGTCAATTATGCTTTGGGGCTGTTTTGCTTCTAATGGTACAGGAAAGCTTCAACGTGTGCAGGGTACCATGAATTCCCTTCAGTACCAGGAGATCTTGGAGGAAAATGTGATGGAGTCAGTCACAAACCTGCGGCTTGGGAGACGTTGGACCTTCCAACAGGACAATGATCCGAAGCACACATCCAAGTCCACTAGAGCATGGTTGAACATGAAAGGCTGGAACATTCTAGAGTGGCCATCGCAATCACCAGACTTAAATCCAATTGAGAACCTCTGGTGGGACCTAAAGAAGGCAGTTGCAGTGCGCAAGCCTAAGAATGTGACTGAACTGGAGGCTTTTGCCCATGAAGAATGGGCTAAGATACCCATAGGTCGCTGCAAGACACTTGTGTCAAGCTATGCTTCACGCTTGAAAGCTGTCATAACTGGAAAAGGATGTTGTACTAAGTACTGAAAAATAATGTCACTAGGGGGGTTGAATAAAACTGATAATGATGTGAGCACAGTAAAGACATTTGTGGTTATTCCATCATAAATATTATGTTATATTTGTCTAATTTATAAGTGCCTCTTTGATATAATTGTAAATAAGATGACTGAAATGATCCAAATCAATGTCAAACTGGCCAAAACACTTTATTTCAGTGGGGGTTGAATAAATTTGATCACAACTGTATATATATATATATATATATATATATATATATATATATATATATATATATATATATATATATATATATATAAAAACCTGGAAGAACAACAAAGCAAAGCAGTCTCGTCTCCTGGCTTCACTAACCGTACTTGCATTCTGTTGTTTCCTGAGATATATATATATATATATATATATTAAAATCCTCTATAACTAAACAAAAAAAAATGTGAAGTTAATTTATAAAGAATTTTCTATTTACAAATTGCACATCACTGAAGTATATTTATTTTATTATATATATATATATATATATATATATATATATATATATATATATATATATATATATATTTTAGTATATATATATATATATATATATATATATATATATATATATATATATATATATATATATATATAAACCTGGAAGAACAACAAAGCAAAGCAGTCTCGTCTCCTGGCTGCACTAACTGTTTTTGTTTCGTGAAGTCTGAACTGAAAAGCCCTTCTGCTGAAGTTAAGTTCACACAATAACACTCACACCCACACACTACTCAATAAATGTTCCATTTCCTCCCCAATATATACTTCATACACTATAAACTCTTTAAGAGCTCTTTAGAACAACCTGAGTGATACCCATGGACACCTGAAACGATCCGCAGGTTCTCCGTTTGGCCACTGAGAGCCAACACACCGTCTGACTCGTATACGAACCAGATAGAACCGGCTGAACAGAAATAGCAGCACAAAAGCCACAAAATGCGACGAATAGGGGGTTCTGGGCAACATGTGCAGTAAAGTGAGGGGGGGAGAGAGAGGAGGAGGAGGAGGAGGAGGAAGAGCAAAGTGAGCGGGGAAGACATGCTAGGAGGAGGACATTGTCAAACCAGTTCGAAATATCTGCCAATCAAGCTAATCATAACGGCAGCCATCTTGCCAAGATCTTACTCCCACAGAATGCAACACACACACACACACACACACACACACACTCGCATTGTGTACTTCACTTTATTTATTAATTAATACGCTAACCTCAATCATAACGACTACTACCCTTTGTATCACATGACCTTCCCCCCAAAAAAACACACAAACTCTCTCTCTCTCTCACACACACACACACACTCACATTGTGTACACTTCACTTTATTTATTAATTAATATCATTAACCTAAATCATAACGACCACTAGCCTTTATGTGGCATGGCCCACAACACCCCCTCCCCCCCAGAAAAAAAACAAACACATTCTCTCTCTCACACACACACACACACACTGTGTAGACTTCACTTTATGTATTAATTAATTAATAGCACTAACCTAAATCATAACAACTAGCCTTCATGTGGCATGACCCCAACAACCCCAGAAAAAAATCACACACACACACACACACACACACACACACACACACACACACACTCCCACAGACACACACACTTATGTGCATTGTAAAAACTTATATCACCTACATTAATTTAATCACCATCACCAAACTAAATCCTAACGACTACTAGAATAGTGTGGCATGACACCCCCCCCCCCAAACACAAACACACACACACACACAGAGAGACAAAACAGGTTTTGCTGTTTGCAATATGATGCATACATGGTGGCACGTGCAGAGAGAGAAAGAGCGCAAGCAAGAACACGAGTGTGTGTGTGAGTGTGTGTGTGAGTGTGTGTGTGTGTGTGTGTGTGTGTGTGTGCAGTCAACAAGGAGGAGACATCCAATTAATTCCCAAAAAGTAACTTTAGGGCAACAATTGTGAAAGGCATTGAAATCACCTCTGGAGGACAAGGCTTAACGTCTGATAAGGAAATTAAGCAGAGTGTCAAAGTGTGGGAAGAAGACGCAATAATCTTGGTTTCGCCCACATCAGCCCATTTCTCCTCTCCTAAGCATCTAGGCCAAGTCAAAACAAAAGCCTAATCTTCTCCCTTTGTGGCCAATTTATAGCAATGCCCATATCTCTGTTTCACCGTAATTACGTCCCACTTGAGCAATTTCTTTCCAATCATTTTCCTCTGTCGCTGAGATAAATGAGTTTTGGCCACTGCTAATCTCAAGCTCTGTCCGGTGGTTAGTTAGCATTTGGCCACCGTTAGCCAGGACTAGCTAGCTGAAATCCCAAAGCGAGGAACAGTGATGCACTGGCATGAGTGGAAATCACACAACACACAAGCAACACACAAGCCAACACTAGCCATCAGACCCTCAATGGATCATTGTGCTCTCTAACCACGTTTGGAAAATTCTACTCATGTCCTACAAACAAACACAGCGATGGCTTCTTCAACGCTGTACAAGATGGCTCCTAAAATGTTCTCACTGTGACAAAAGCAAACAAGAGGCATGTGAAATGACCTCCTCATCAACGGGTTCTAGACTCACTGCTCGACCGCTACAGCATTCTGCTCTGTCTGTAGGTCAGTAATGCAACATCAGACAAACGCCAAATCATCTGACATGTTGCACCAATAGGGCTGAGATGTTTAATGGCTTTTGCAATTATTTGCAATTAAAAACATTACAATTAATTAATTGTAGGTGCGTCTCAATATTGTCATGATGACATTCCAAAAAAAAAAATATATATATATATATAGTTTTTTTTTTTTTTTTTTGATATATAGGTATTATGCCAGTAGCCACTCACACATAACAAAAATAAAGTTAGACTTGCAGCACAGCTTGTCTGTTTACTTCGTCTTTACAGGGAAATATGTTTTTGTTTAAATGGATATGAATATGTACTTTAGAGGATTTTATTTTTGTTGTTTACAAAAGAAAATATTTTGTCTGTGTTGTCTTTATCCAATAACAAAATGATATTATGTCCATCCATTATCTTCTGCTTAATCCTCTACTGGGGTTACGGAGGGCTGTCCATGCCAATCCAAGGGAGAACAAATTTTAGGCACTGGGCAGATACACCCAGGACACCCACACTCTCTCTCTCTCTCTCTCTCTAGGGGCATTTTTTGCAGGACTGTGGGAGGAAAAACACATGGACACAGGGAGGACATGGAAGCTCCACCCAGATAGGGATTTGAACTTGGATCCCCAGCACTGAGAGGCAGACTTGCTAACCACCATGCCGCCCCATGTTCCATCCATCCATTATCTTCCGCTTTATCCTCTATTAGGGTCGCGGGGGTCTTCATGCTCATTCAGGGGAGAACGTCTCTGGTGCTGTGCAGATACACCCAGGACAGGGCACCAATCTATCACTGGGCACTCACATACACAATCTATATGGGGCAAATTGGAGAATTCAATTGCCTTGATCCATGTTTTTGAACTGTGGGAGGAAACCGGAGAACCCGGAGGAAACCCACGCGGACACGGGGAGAACATGGAAACTCCACCCAGATTGGGATTAGAACCAGGAATCCCTGGAGCTGAGAGGAGAACATGCTAACCACCATGTTATTTGATGTTATTTCACAAACATTAAAACTTAAAACAGGTAAAGCTATTTATTGCATGAGCATTGTATAATTTCTTATGATTATTTCTTAAATAATAATCGTACCATCAAAACCTGGAACCGTCTCATCCCCGTTAAAGTCCAGCTAATCTTTAGAAATCATTATTCTGTGGTGCAATAATGAAGCGTCTTCATTTCGTTACTTGTTTATCTACATGTGTAAACAGCTGACTTCCCAGTTTACACTCCTTTTTCCACTCTGCCTGATTCCAAACCTCCGCTGCAGCTGAATCATGGGATACCGCCGCATGCTACAGTCAATTACTTCAATACGGCCAACTTCAGTCGAGCAAGCAGAGATCTCTTCCCCCCGCTTAATGCCATTCGTGTATTTACTGATTTTCCTAGTCGCTGGCGATTTGGGACACAGCCAACGTCTCGTGCCATGAAACCCGAGTATAAACACCAGACGTCATCATAATCATCCAAACTAAAACACCGCTATTTAAGAGTCATCACGTCTAAACACAACCCATCAGGAATGATGCACTGTTTCAAAGACGGAGTGCAACGCTCTGCTTTCAAAAGCTAGAAACTCAAAATCAGGGGTGCTCAGTACGTCGATCGACGCGAAGGGGTGTCAGGTCAGATCACGATGGAGGTTTGAGAAAAAAAAAATGTGTTTATCACGTATCAGGCCTTTTTTTTACAGCACAGTATCTGAAGTGCTTATACACACACACACACACACACAATGTGATTCATTCTAAATCTGAATCTCTATCGCTGTGCAAGCGAGTGGTCTTTCTCGCTGTTCCCAAAACCGGCCCGTGGTCACGCCTCCGTGCCTAAATCCAAAGCACTGCCTCCCGAATCACCTACATTAGATTTACATTACATTACATTAGATAGATCCTGTTTGTGTTTTTATACTTTATTTAACTGTGAAGGACGAGTGAAGGACGAGTGAAGCTCAAAAAGAACTCAAATGTGAATATTTTTTTACGATGTCAAACTCAAAATGCATTTGCTTTTATTAATGTTCATGTTCTGTTTGGGGGCAGCACTGTGGCTTAGTGGTATAGCATGTTCTCCTCTCAGCGTTAGGGATTCCCGGTTCGAATCCCAATCTGGGTGGAGTTTCCATGTTCTCCCCGTGTCCGCGTGGGTTTCCTCTGGGTTCTCCGGTTTCTTCCCGGATGTTCTGTTTGGGGAAATGTGGGTTACGGTGATTGTTTTACATTGGTGCTGTATACTGTGTGTTTGGGTGTAACTATAATCAGGTTTTCTCTGTACTATTTGCTGGAACGTGTTTAATAAAAGAGCAATTCTAACAGATTCGACAAAACTAACATGATGTGTAAACAGGTTTCAATATAAAAGCCTAAAGAATAGAGACTGACCCCGGTAGATCTCGATGACCTGTCCAATGGAAAAGTAGATCTCGGGCCAGAAAAGTGTGGACACCCCTGCTCTAAATGAATTGAACACATAGGAGACCGGTGAGTCACTTTCGAGGGCCCCTCGCTCAATTCCAACTCTTACAGAGTGCAAACAAAATCCTGGGACTGTAATGAAGGACAAATCATTTAATATTGATTTGAAATGTATTAAAGCTGACGCAGTGCGTCCGCTCTTCATTTAAACCTGAGGGAGGCGAGCCGTATTTAAGATGAGCTTTTAAGCAGCGCGCTCAGGCTGCAGGTCTGACTCAGAGGATGTTATTCTGGCTTTTATTAGTTTGCCTTCCAAACTGCAGTTGTTCCCTTGTACATTTGTTACTTTCTATTTGCCTCCTGTGTTCAGTTAAACCAAGGTTTGATTTTGGTTTCTTTATTTAGATTTCGGGTCTTTTTTCAGGAGGTGAAGTCAAACTATACAGAGCACATCGTGCATCATACAGACAAAATGAGGACGCAGCTCTTAAATATTAAATGTATGCATTATAATCAGATAGCTAGCCACCTTTTTTGAATTGTATGAAAGAATTGTATTCTTTTAATTCAAAGAGAACAGTTTGGGGAAGGCCCTCGGTTATGGTGCCTTCATTTACAAAACACGGCCATAATGACACGGTTGTGTGTTTGGTGTGAAGGAGCTGCACTGACCCACACACAGATCTGATCTCAACACTATATGAAACTAAAATGGCGATTGCAAGTCAGGTCCTCTCACCGAACATCAGTGTCTGAGCTTATTAACACGCTTTAGAATAAATATATAACCAAAATTCCCACAGACTCGCTCCACAATCATATGTTACAGCACGAGCTACAGGGGGCAGGGGTTTACTTTACACTTGGTCATTTTGCAGACTTACAAGAATCCCAACTTGGTCTAGGTCAGAACACGGGGTTGATGCAGCACCCCTAGAACAATGAAGGTTAAGGGTCTTGCTCAATTACCCACATTGTTAACATCAGAAGACCTGGGATTTGAACCCACAACCTTCTGAGTGACAGCCCAACACCTTAACCACTGAGCCACCAGCCTGAAGGTTTCCGGTTTGATTCCCCATCCCACCAAGTACAATGGCACACGTATTTACGTGTGTTTCACAGCAGGGATGAATTAAATGGGGGTGGTTGGCATGTTCTCCTCTCAGCTCTAGGGATTCCCGGTTCGAATCCCAATCTGGGTGGAGTTTCCATGTTCTCCCCGTGTCCGTGTGGGTTTCCTCCAGGTTCTCTGTTTTCCCACAGTCCAAAAACATGGATCAAGTCAATTGAATTCTCCAAATTGCCCCATATAGAGTGTGTCTGTGTGAGTGAGTGTGTGTCCAGTGATAGATTGGCGCCCTGTGTGTAACTGCCCAGCGCCTGAAACGTTCTCCCCTGGCATGGGGACCCCCCCCCCATTTATTACATTTATTTGTAAGCAAATAAATCACCTTCTAATCACTTCAAAAGGAAGGGCCACCATTCATAAGGTCATTAGAGCTCATGTAACCTGCTTTCCTGCATGGAAGCACCAAGAAAATCTATAAACATTTCCAAACTTTCTGTTTTGTTTACTAAGTGTGTCCCCCGTTTGGGTGTCATGGCCGCTCTGTGCATGCGCACAGGGGGCGTCCCGCTCTAATTAAAGCCAACGCGTCAGAACTCCATGCCCGGCTCTGGTGTGGATTGTAACAGAGCCGCTAAAAGGCTCAATTGGCCCAAATATGGGCACTAATGTGCCAGAATGTGTCCATAATGACCGGTGCCGGTCGGCGTCGCGAGCACTTTAATTAGGCCCGGGCCGCTGAAGGTCTCGCTTTAATCGAGCCGACGTGTGTTGAATATGATTTCGGGTTCCTTTCAGACCTGGAGGTGACCCTTCCCGCGCCGGGGGAAGGGGGGCTTTTTTGGGGGCAGAGAGGAGCGCGAGGCCGGCCCGGCGCGAGGTTTCCGTTGGACTCGTGTTCTGTGGAGAACAAACGATTCGGTCACGCCTGAGCTCTCGCACATTCCGGGCTGCAGCAGGCTTTCTAGTCCGGGACAAGAGCCGCTCCGGCCGGCGGGAGGGAGGGGGGGTGGAGGGGGGGGCGGCATGTCGAGGCCAATCGGTTTTCAACGCCTGGCTTTCATTAAAGACTGAGAGCGGGCTGCACCGGATAAAAGCGCAACCGCCGCGACACAAAAACCACGCACACGACCCTCCACAACTTCTGGCAGCGCGGCGTGGGTTTTGGGGCGGCTTCATTAGCAGACTTTTTTGGGTGATTCACGGGGGGGGGGGGGGGGGCAGTGTGGTCGGTGCGGTCGCGGACTAATGTTAGGAGGCAGACGCTTCCACCACCAACACCTCAGTTCATCACTGCAACACGCAGAACCCCAACCCTGAACCACGACCCCGGGTTATTTATTATTATTTGAATCCATCGCGGGCGACACGGTGGTTTAGTGGTCAGCACGTTCCGCGCTCGGGACCCAGGTTCGAATCCCAATCTGGGTGGAGTGTCCATGTTCTCTCCGTGTCTGTTTGGGGTTCATCCCACAGTCAAAAAAACATGGATCAAGGTTTACTGAATGCTCCAAATTGCCCCATATTGAGTGTGTTTGAGTGTGTTCAGAGATAGATTGGCGCCCTGTCCTGGGTGTCCTGGGTGTATCTGCCCAGCACCCGAAACGTTCTCCCCTGGATAGGCATGGGGAACCCCCCCCTGCAACTCTAATAGAGGATAAAGCAGAAGATTATGGACGGAGGCGGCACGGTGGCTTAGTGGTTAGCATGTTCTCCTCTCAGTGCTGGGGTTCGAATCCCAATCTGGGTGAAGTTTCCATGTTCTCCCCGTGTCCATTTGGGTTTCCTCCCACAGTCTAAAAACATGGATCAAGGTAAATTGAATGCTCCAAATTGCCCCATATAGAGTGTGTCTGTGTGTGTGTCCAGTGATAGATTGGCGTCCTGTCCTGGGGCCCGATAACAGACGGAGGTTTACTCCGGGTTCTCCGGTTCCTTCCCACAGTCCAAAAACATGACTCAAGGTAAATCGAACGCTCCAAATTGCCCCATATAGAGTGTGTGTCCAGTGATAGATCGGCGTCCTGTCCTGGGTGTATCTGCCCAGCGCCCGAAACGATCTCCCCCGGATTAAAGCGCAACCGCGACTACCCAAAATCCACGCACACGACCCTCCACGACTTCAGGGAACTTCAGTGGGTTTTGGGGCGGCTGTGGTGGTGGTGGGTGATTGTGGTGGGTGATTGATGGCGGGGCGGGGGGGGGGGGTCCGCCGGCAGTGTGGTCGCTGCGGTCGCGCACTAATGTTAGGAGGCAGCCGCGCTCCTCACTACCACGCGCAGGACGCCACCCCCGACCCACGAACACGAGCTTATTTATCATCATCCACATCCATCACAAAGTCTGGAAGGCAAACTTTGCTGGTCCTGCTGTACTGGGAGGTTTAAGACAGCCCCCCCCCCAAAAACAACATATGGCCGCGTGCAGCGTCCTCAGCAGTGTCCTCAGCAAGCCCCGCTCTGAAAACCCAATGTATTTATTTATTAATCTCGTTTAGTTTATTAATTTAGTAATGTACTTTATTTTATTTGTTTTTGTATATAGTTTATTTATTTGACTTATTTGTTGTTTCCAGTGACTCACTACCATCATGAGAACCACACGCGGAGAAAGCTCGAACAAGCCCCGGCTGCGCGCTCCGAAGCCCCGGGTCCAAGCCGACACGACCGCCCGGCTTCACCCGGGTCCTCAGAACGCACCCTGCCTCAAAACGCAGTGCGACCTCAACTCCTCCTCGCAGAGCCGGACTCCCAGCGCGCTCGATCCGGTAACCGATCCCGAGGTTCGAGGTTCGAGCATCAGCTCCACCTCTGTGCGAGCCCGCCGCCGCCGCCACCGCACAACTTTACGCGCGGATCCGCGTTCCCAGCCCGGGAGCCGTGCGCTTTTTCCGGGCGCAACTTGGAAAGTCGGGCGATCGCCTGCAGCTAACCTCCAAACACGTCCGTCCAATGCGGACAAACGTGCGCCGCGTCCAGAGGACGCCTCCGGGCTGCGAAGTAGTCCTCAGACTCGGACCGGCGCCCCGCACCCGGCGCGGCTGTACTCACGTTCGCTCAGGTGCAGATCCTCGGACCGTGCGCCGCGGCCATGGTGTAAATCCCGCTGTGAGAGAGGCGACGGCGGCGGCGGCGGTGCTGTGGACTGAGTGCTAGCTCGGCTCCCCGCCGGAATGAACGGGCTGGAATGCGGCTCTGCTGGCGGAAAGGGGGCTGAGCCTCCCCGAGCTGTGGCGCGCCTGCGCACAGGACGCACCCACGCCCGCTAGAGGGCGCCGCCGGGACGCGCTCCAGCACCTGCTCCGCGTGGCCTACTGAGTGTGCAGCTCACAGGCTGCGGGTCCCCTGCATGGGGGTGTTTTTAGGGTTTGGAAACATCCACCATCCATCCATCCATCCATTACCTTCCGTTTTATCCTCTATTAGGGTCGCGGGGGGTTCCCCATGCCCATCCAGGGAGGACGTTCCGGGCGCTGGGCAGATAGACCAATCTATCACTGGACACACACTCACTCACACACACACACACTCTATATGGGGCAATTTGAGAATTCATTTGACCTTAATCCATGGTTTTTGGACTGTGGGAGGAAACCGGAGAACCCAGAGGAAACACGGGGAGAACATGGAAACTCCAACCAGATGGGGATTCGAACAGGGAATACCTAGCGCTGAGAGGAGAACGTGCTAACCACTAAACCGCCCGGTTTGGAAACATCAGATCCCTTATTCCCCATGTGTCCTCTTTCTTGAATGGATTTATCCATTTGTTACATTCATTTGTTTGATCATTCATTAGTTATACATCCATTATCTTCTGCTTTATCATCTAATAGGGGGATGGGGGGGGGTTCTCCATGCCCATCCAGGGGAGAACATTTTGGGCGTTGGGCAGATACACCCAGGACAGGGCGCCAATCCATCGCTGGACACACACTCACTCACACAGACACACACACTCTATATGGGGTAATTTGGAGAACTCAATTGACTTGATCCATGTTTTTGGACTGTGGGAGGAAACCGGAGAACCCGGAGGAAACCCACACGGACACGGGGAGAACATGGAAACTCCACCCAGATTGGGATTCGAACCGGGAATCCCTAGTGCTGAGAGGAGAACATGCTAATCACTAAGACACCGTGCCGCCCCATTCATTAGTCATCCATTATCTTCCACTTTACCCTCTACTAGGGTCGCAGGGGATGTGGGTTCCCCATGCCCATCCAGGGGAGAACGTTTTGGACACTGGGTAGACACTCACTTACACATACACAAACACACTCTATATGGGGCAATTTGGAGGATGCAATTGACCTTAATCCATGTTTTTGGACTGGGGAGGAAACCAGAGAACCCGAAGGAAACCCACGTGGACACAGGGAGGACATGGAAACTCCACCCAGATGGGGATTTGAACCGGGAATCCCTAGTGCTGAGAGGAGAACATGCTAAACCACTAAGACACCGTGCCGCCCCATTCATTAGTCATCCATTATCTTCCACTTTACCCTCTACTAGGGTCGCAGGGGATGTGGGTTCCCCATGCCCATCCAGGGGAGAACGTTTTGGAAACTGGGTAGACACTCACACATACACAAACACACTCTATATGGGGCAATTTGGAGAATGCAATTGACCTTAATCCATGTTTTTGGACTGGAGGAAACCGGAGGAAACCCGGAGGAAACCCACGCGGACAAAACATGTACACAACCACCACTCAGTGACAGAGAAATTCGGTAAGATCAAATTTACTGTTGCGTCGTGCTTAGCACTGTAATGGTCTGTCTCTCAGCACTGAGGATTCAGGTTCGAATCCCAATCTGGGTGGAGTTTTCATGTTCTCCCCGTGTCCACGTGGGTTTCCTCTGGGTTCTCTGGTTTCTTTCCACAGTCCAAAAACATGGATTCAAGATGAATTGGCTGGACTAAATTGCCCCATATAGAGTGTGTGTCCTGTGTGAGTGTGAGTGTGCCCAGCTCTGGAGACAATGTTGCTCAGTCTGTTTGTGGAACCCAACAGCGTACTCACAGTATTAGAACCTGCTGACATCCACCATGCTTTTAAATACAGCTGATTTTATTAATGATTAAACTTTGTGTTCATGCTTATGAACTTGAGCACTCAAAAATATATTGATATCTTAATTATTTTATACCCAGTGATGGATTGGCGTCCTGTCCTGGGTCTATCTGCCCAGCGCCCGAAACGTTCTCCCCTGGATGGGCATGGGGAACCCCACCGCGACCCTAATAGAGGATAAAGCAGGAGACAATGAATGAATTATTTTATAGGTCAGCACTGTGGCTTAGTAGTTGACATGTTCTCCTCTCAGCGCTAGGGATTCCTGGTTCGAATCCCAATCTGGGTGGAGTTTCCATGTTCTCCCCATGTCCATGTGGGTTTCCTCCGGGTTCTCCGGTTTCCTCCCACAGTCCAAAAACATGGATCAACTCAATTGAATTCTCCAAATTGCCCCATATAGAGTGTGTGTGTGAGTGAGTGTGTGTCCAGTGATAGATTGGCGTCCTGTCCTGGGTGTATCTGCCCAGCGCCCAAAACATCCCCCACCCCCCACGACCCTAGTAGAGGATAAAGCTGAAGATAATGGATGGATGGATAATTGTATAACAGTTTTAATTAAAGTCTGTTTTAATGACTTTTGAACCGCATGCATTTAAACACACAATTTTTATACACTGACTTTCAATCCAAAAACATGGATTTAAGGTAAATTAAGTGCTCTAAATTGCCCCTGTGTAGTGTGCCCCACAATGGATTGATGCCCTGTCCTGGGTGTATCTGCCCAGCACCCAAAATGTTCTCCCCTGTATGGACATGGGGAAATATTATTAAATGCTGTATGTGTTCCACTATGTAGGCAGGAGTCAGGGCTGTAGCAAACAGAGTCCGTTTGGGTGTTTCAACAGCCCCGCTTTTTCTAAAACACAGTGCAGAGCTTCTCTAACTTTTGTCTAAATGACAAATATACCTGGACCAGCTGAACGCAGACCCTAGTGATTAACATTAGCCTGGCTGCACATTGAGAAGCCTTCATCAGGAGAACACCCGCAGGGACAATAGGAGCTAGTTTTTAAAAGCCACCGTTAAAAGTGTCCACCTGAACCTGCCACTCAGCGCTGATATCGCACAGAGGGACCACAGTGTTCCCACAGTTACCCATTCTAAAATCTGTCATGATACATGACATGCCTCACTCATTAATCCCCATTAAATAATCACAGAGACGTATTTATAACAAAAAATATTCAGTTTTATGGCTCAAAAAGTAATTAAGCAGATTAGAAGGTCAATTAAATAAAACACAATAATTGCCTATTTCTTTACCCCCCCCCCCCATATGAGCTTCATCTGTTTGTCTGGTAAAAAGTTCTTAAAATGCTATTTCACCCGCTTCCCATTTTCCGATTTAGCTGAAGCTTTGCACAATGTTTCATCGTCGATGACAACACACGAATCAATTAGTGGTAATTAATTAATTTGTTTTTTATTGATAAATTGCCCATTTTCTACTAAATGTTATACTTCACAGGCAGAATTAATTTAGAATAAAGTCATCACACGACATAGGGGTGTTTTTTTTTATATTTTTTTATATTTTGCTCGTTTTTCTATGTGCTCACAAGTCACTTTATAATGTACATACCCTGTGTGTCCATTTTATTAGCTCCACATTCAAAAGGAAAACCACCTCTATATCGTTAGCATATATTTATATTTAGTTTACCTATATTTAGTAGAAAATTGGCACTTTATACATCCATCCATTATCTTATGCTTTATTCTCTACTAGGGTCGTGGGGGGGTTCCCCATGCCCATCCAGGGAAGAACATCTCGGGTGCTGGGCAGATACACCAAGGACAGGGCACCAATCTACCACTTCGCACACACTGATTCACACAGACACACTCTATATGGGGCAATTTGGAGAATTCAATTGACCTTAATCCATGTTTTTTGATTGTGGGAGGAAACCCACACAGACACGGGGTGAACATGGAAACTCCACCCAGATGGGGATTCAAACCTAGGAATCCCTACAGCTGAGAGGAGAACATGCTAACCACTAAGCCAACATGTCATCCCACTTCATACATAGAAAACAAAATTAATTATTAATTACCACTAATTAGTTAATTAATTGACAAATTCTGTTAATTTATTAATGTGCTGTCATCGATGATGAACAATTCTGCAAAGTTTTAGCGTAATTGGATAACAGTAGGTGGGTGAAGTAGCATTTGCAAACTTTTTACCAGACACACAAAACGTTGAAGCTAATATAGGGGTGGTAATAATAAATAATATAATAATAATAATAATAATAATAAATACATGCTTGCTCAAGTCTGTAGTTTTATTAGGATATTAAAATCTGGATCTTAAAAGGTCTTCAGTTGGTAAACACAACCACAGATAATCAATGTGAGAAATATTTTACAGTCACAATTTTTTTTTAAGCAAATACGAAGTCAAAACAGAGATGCAGGGTTTAAAAGATAAGCAGACCTTTACTGTTTTTAAGAATTAAAGCAGTCAATAAGTAGCTGATCATATGATCATCAGCAAAATGTGACCGTTTATGCCATTTATGGCCTGAAACCGAGAAAGCATGAACAAACCACAAAAGTGTCAAATCAAAAAAAGGAAGAAAACAAAGTCTTTTTGACAGAAAAAAATCCAAAATGAGATATTTTGCCATTATGAACTGTGCAACATGTCAAAAACCAAAGCCAGCATGTCCCCAGAGGAAAGAAAAAAACCTAAACGGAGATCTCATTAAAGTCTCTCTAGTTTCTTCTAGACAACAGCGCGCTCAAATGGAAAGACAAAGGAGACGGTAGCATGAGTCTCCTGCTGCTCAGATGTGTCTCCTGATATAAAGACATCGGTCTCACACCTGGCTCCTCTTGAGATTTAGTAGAAATTGTAAGAAAGTCTCACATTGTGGACATTTAGTTTACTAAAGACGGGAGTCTCAATAGGGCATCACATTGCCTCACTGGGTGGAGTTTCCATGTTCTCCCTGTGTCCGCGTGGGTTTCCTCTGGGTTCTCCGGTTTCCTCCCACAGACCAAAAACATGGATCAAGTCAATTGAATTCTCCAAATTGCCCCATATAGAGTGTGTCTGTGTGTGTGAGTGTGTGTTCAGTGATAGATTGACGTCCTGTCCTGGGTGTGTCTGCCCAGCGCCCAAAACGTTCTCCCCTGGATGGGCTTCGGGACCCCCCCCCCATGTGACTCTAAGGGATTCAATATTTACTGTCTTAATATAAACTCAACTATTTCTCATGCAAAGACTAAGAGCTGATTCTTTACCTTTATTGACATTGAGGGCTGAACGGATCAGATCAGATCAGATCAGATTAGATGACAATGTATTGTCATTATACAGAGTACAAATACAGAGCCAATGAAAGGCAGTTAGCATCTAACCAGAAGTGCAATATATAATATTATGTACATAAAGTGCAGTAGTAACAGGCGACAATCAGCAGTGGAGTGCAGTGAACAATTTGGAGGGAAATATGGAGTGAAGGTAAGAGGGGGCAGATCTAGAGATATACCTTTAGGCCAGTCAGTGCTGTGTACTGAATGCGAGCAGCTACATGGAGCCAATAAAGCGAGGCGTAATGGAGTGACATGAGTTCACTCAGGCTGGTGGAACACGAGTCGGGCTGCAGAGCTTACAATCAGCTTTACAGGCCTGAGTGTGGAAGCTGGAGAGCGGCAAGCAATGGTCCACAAGGCTCGTTCCTTATGAACCAACAACAATAGGGAGTTTTTTCCTGCCACTGTTGCTTTGGGTTGTTCGGGGGGGGGGGGGGGGGGGGGGGGGGGGGGGGGGGGGGGGGGGGGGGGGGGGGGGGGGGGGGGAGGGGGGGGGGGGGGGGGGGGGGGGGGGGGGGGGGGGGTAGGAACTAATAACTTAAACTGGACAGCTACAATACATTTTACAGTTTGTACTATATATATGTGTTAAATATATATATATATGTGTTTGTGTATCCATTACACAATGTATTCCATCCATTATCTTTATCCTCTACTAGTGTCGTGGGGGTTCCCCATGCCCATTCAGGGGAGAACGTTTCGGGCGCCAGGCAGATACACCCAGGACAGGACACCAATCCATCGCTGGGCACACACTCACTCACACAAACACACTCTATATGGGGCAATTTGGAGAATTCAATTGACCTTGATCCATGTTTTTGGACTGTGGGAGGACACCGGAGAACCCGGAGGAAACCCATGCAGACACGGGGAGAACATGGAAACTCCACCCAGATTGGGATCCCCTAGCGCTGAGAGGAGAACATGCTAACCACTAAGCCACCTCGCCGCCCATATACATGTAATGTTAGTCATGGTGATGTCATTACTTACATGTAAAAATATACCAAACTTCCTTCTACACTCCACTAATTAAGTTTTTTAAACTTATTTATGTTTTCATTTCAAGCCTCTTCAAATAGCTTCTGCTGTTTAAAGTAATTAAGAGCGTTCGGGTCTCAGATGCCTTTCTTTGGTGCTTATCAGAAGCGTTTTATTAAAAGTTTCCATCCCGTTCTGTAAATCTAGAGGACGAGCCTGTAATTACTAAATCAGCCGACGCAGTTATTAATCTGAAACCGGGGCTTTACTCATTTTGTCTTCATGACTCACAAAGTTATGAGTTCTACTGAAACTTTACTTTTAAGGAACCATCGGGGTAGAACACATGACTTGGAAATGCCGGTCCTGGAGTTCAGCCTGTCTCGGCTATCGGGTTTCTTCCTGCTCTAGTAAACCAGATCCGACTAATTAGCTAATTAAAGATAGCTCGGAGACAAGAAGTCAACACGGTTCTGTTAAGGCAGCACAAAACTCGAAAATGTCCACGGCAGATGTCCTTCAGGGTCGGGATTAGAAGGCAGGGTGCTAAATAATAGAAACCCAGGCTCATTGAAAATCGAGTGCAGCAACTCCATTCCTACGCTGCGGGCGATGGCGTCGCTCCTTCACTAATCAATGTAGTTTTTCTTTATCACCCAGCGCTCGAGCAGAGGAGACAGCCAATTTCCATCTGCTGACTGCGTCTTCCCTCACGTGATGATGGCTACCAACATGGGAAGATGAGGCCTGACACATTCCACCTTGCTGTAAAGCTGCAGGACTGCCGTTCTGCAGCTCATGGCTACGTTCTGAGCAGCGGAGCATATTAAAAAGACATTTTTTGCCGCTGCTCTGATTAACATGCGGCGCAGACACCAGTCCCTGACTACTGTTGTTTTAAATGACAAAAAGGAGACAAGCATACTATCACTTTCACCCTGGCAGCAGGGCCGCTATGTTCCCTCAGACTTTTAAATACAGATGGATGCACATGGTCTCCTGATGATACTCCAAGAACTCCCCCACGGCCCACGGCCCACGGCCCACAGTGTAGTGTTTTTAACAGCTGCATACCAAAAGGTTCACTATCGGTTGCACAAACACACAGGGCAGATTGAAGCAGCACGGTGGCTTAGTGGTTCGCACGGTCGCCTCTCAGAGCTCAGGGTTCAGGTTCGAATCCCAATCTGGGTGGAGTTTCCATGTCCTCCCCGTGTCCGTGTGGGTTTCCTCCGGGTTCTCCAGTTTCCTCCCACAGTCCAAAAACATGGATCAAGTCAATTGGGTTCTCCAAATTGCCCCATATAGAGTGTGTGTGTGAGTGAGTGTGTGTCCAGTGATAAATTGGCGCCCTGTCCTGGGTGTATCTGCCCAGCGCCCGAAACGTTCTCCCCTGGATGGGCATGGGGAACCCCCCCCAACCCGTGACCTCATCCTGACAACAGGCTCTTCACTCTATTGCCATCAGGATGGCGTTTCCGTGTCCTGAAGGCAAACACAGAGAGGATGAGGGGGAGTTTCATCCCAACGGCGATTCGGACCCTGAACCAAGGACTAAACGGACTAAACAGATATAATCCAACCCACAACACCCTCACAACTCTGACAACTTTAACCCTGCACTGCATTACATGCTCATAGATGCACAAGTCACTTTGATCACAACTCAGAACTTACAAGACCATTACATCTGTTACAGTGCTATAATTGTACAGTTTCTCTTCTTTTGTAAATATATAGTTTCATTTTTATTTTATTTTATTTTATCTTTATTTCTATTTTTATTCTATATTCTATATTATTCTACTTTATCTTTATGTGGAGATGTTGGGTAAGAATTTCACTGCTGGCTGTACCATGTATATCTGCACATGTGACCAATAAACCTGATTTGATTTGATTTGATTTGATTTGATTACAGGACAAAGCGGAAGATAATGGATGGATGTTACCATGAGGGGTGGCTTAGTGGTTAGCATGTTCTCCTCTCAGCACTAGGGATTCCCAGTTCGAATCCCAACCTAGGTGGAGTTTCCATGTTCTCCCCGTGTCTGTGTGGGTTTCCTCCGGGTTCTCCGGATTCCTCCCACAGTCCAAAAACATGAATCAAGTCAACTGAATTCTCCAAATTGCCCCATATAGAGAGTGTTTGTGTGTGTCTGTGTGAGTGAGTGTGTGTCCAGTGATAGATTGGCGCCCTGTCCTGGGTGTATCTGCCCAGCGCCCGAAACGTTCTTCCCTGGATGGACATGGGAACCCCCCCCCCCCCCCCCCCCGACCCTAATAGAGGATAAAGTGGGAGATAATGGATGGATGGATGTTACCATGAGGCAAACGTGCAGTGTTGGACAGTTCCTGAATCACTGATCTATCGTTACAGCACTTATGACAAATTCCAGCTAATCAAATTAATTACCTCAATCCACAATAACACTTATGTAAAGATTTACACACTGCCATTTAATTTCAATAAATAGCAATAAAGTCATTCATCCAATCATTTTATAATCTGTTTATCTTAATTAGGGTCACAGAGTGTTGGAGTATATCCAGAGCTTATTGGACGAGGGCAGGGAAACAGTGGACAGTGTTATTTACTCACACATTTAAAGAAACGGGGCAATTCCTTAACACCATGTCATCTGACTGACATGACTTCAGAAGGGCGGCACGGTGACATCGTTTACGCCACCACGGATTCATCCAGGTTCGAATCCCAATCTGGGTGGAGTTTTCATGTTCTCTCTGTGTCCATGTGGGTTTCCTCCCACAGTCCAAAAACATGGTAACCTGGCTGCAATAAATTGCCCCAATCTACAGTAAATCACCCCATATAGAGTGTGTTTGTGTGTGTGTCTGTGTGAGTGAGTGTGTGTCCAGTGATGGATTGGCATCCTGTCCTGGGTGTATCTGCCCTGTGCCTGAAATGTTCTCCCCTGGGTGGGCATGGGGAACCCCCCCCCCCTTTCCCCTTGAAGAGAATCATTATTTATCTATCCATCCATTATCTTCAGCTTAATCCTCTACTAGGGTCATGGGGTTCCAGGGGGGACATTTCTGGCGCTGAGCAGACACACCCAGGACAGGGCGCCAATCTATCACTGGGCACACACTCACTCACACAAACACACTCTATATGGGGCAATTTGGAGAACTCAATTGACTTGATCCATGTTTTTGAACTGTGGGAGGAAACCGGAGAACCCAGAGGAAACCCACGTAGACACGGGGAGAACATGGAAATTCCACCCAGATTGGGATTCGAACCGGGAATCCCTAGTGCTGAGAGGAGAACATGCTCACCACTAATCCACTGTGCCACCTGTTCTGAATATCATCCATCCACCCATCCCCATCTGCTTTATCCTCTATTAGGGTTGCGGGGGGGCGGGGGGGGGGGGGGGGGGGGGGGGGTTCCCCATGCCCATCCATGGGAGAACGATTCGGACGCTGGGCAGATCCAGGTCAATCTATCGCTGGCTACACAATCACACACACACACTCAGTCTATATGGGGCAATTTAGAGAATTCAATTGAACATGATCCATGTTTTTGGACTGTGGGAGGAACCCGGAGAACCCTGAGGAAACCCACGTGGACAGGGGGAGAAGATGGAAACCTCTGAAATTAAATGAACATCCCGGCACATTTCCATCGTTAAGCACATGCGTCTTTTCAGTGAGGGTTCGATGGAGCGGTGCACTGTTTAACTGCGGAGCCTCTCTGAGCATTAGAATTCTGAAACGGAGCCGGTGCCCTGCTCTGCATCAAAGCTGTCTCTCTCCACTACGAAGCGAGGGAGTCAGAAAACTGAATTTTTCAACACAGACTTTGTGCGCGTGCTTTGTGTCTGTGAACGCTCATACACTATTAATGCAATGAGGTTTGGGAAGAGAACAAACACTCTCTTCTGCCAGGCTGAGAATGAGAGCTGAGTGATCATCTGGGAGCTGTGGCCATGTCCACCCTTCCCATATGCCCTCCTGCTGCAACATGGCACCTTTGGCAACGCCGCTTCCCTGCACCACTTTTATGTATTCGGCCATTTTACACCGAGTTTAATCGACGCCTATCACCTTCACGTACGCGTTGCCTGTGTGTTGCATGTGTTGCATGTGTAGTTACTTGCAACTCATCTCTTGAACCATTTAACACCCACCAGCAGGTATTATACATCTGCACCTGTATATATTTACACCATCATAGCAACAGCAGCAGCAGCAGCAGCAGCAGGTTAGTACTCCACAGTCACACACACACACACACACACATGAAAACACACATGCACACACACACACACACACACACACACACACACACACACACACTTTAGAAAAGTCTGTCTGATCAGGCTCTGATCTGTGAAATCCTGTTAGCAGAGGCAGAGCCACATGGTTAGGCTTGAATCTAAAGAGAGACTGCCGAGGCCTGCTAGGGACAGATTAAACCAGGTTTAATACACACACACACTCACACACACACACACACACGCACACACACACACAGAACGAACATGTGATTGTGCTCTGTATTTTCATTGCTATCAGAATTACGGGGCGAAGCATTTCAAAGGAGAAATCCAAAAAGTCCAAATAATTACATTTTGAAATGTGCAGCTTGTAACAATTCCACAGGCAATTCATTAAACATGTAAGGAAAATATGCAAAGGCATAGCCATCATGAAAGGCAATAATTATAAATAAATTAAAAATGCAAATTCCCTAATGGAAAAAAAAAAGTAATTACACAGGCATATATGAAACGATGCCGAACACGATATCTGCTAAACCTTAAATGTATTATCCTTAAAGGGGGCATTTTGAAAGCACAAAAGCAAGACACTGACATGCAATAAACTAGTCGTTTGGAACTGTCAGCCACTCGCTGCTTTAATTAAGTAGTGGTAAGCTTTTAAAGAGGAGCTATTCGGCACCGAGTTTAATTATGCATTATGAGGATTTATTAGAGCAACATTCTGCACTAATCACAAACAATGAGGAAAGGCTTCCTGCTCCATGTAACGGCTCACAGCTGATCAAACTGCAGTCACTATATGCACAACGTGATGGGAGGCCTACAGGACATTTCAGGACGTCCTATCGGTGTCGGGCCGACTGTACTTCACTGAGGAATGCGTTCTCCATCCGTGCAGTGAAACACACACATACACACACTGAGTGAAGTGGGCTTGTACATGGCACCCGGGGAGCAATTGGTGTTAGGTGTCTGTGGAGAACGTGGAAACCCCACCCAGATCACAGGTAGAACTTTTTGGATGCTGTGCGGATACACCTATAACAGTGCACCAATGTATCACTTGGCACACAGTCACACTATATAGGGGCAATTTAGAGCATCCAGTTTACCATGATTCCATGGTATGAATCCCACATGGACACATGGAGAACATGGAAAACCCTCCCACCATCCTGGGTAGAACTTTTCAGCTGCTGGGCAGATACACCTATAACAGGGCGTTAATGTATCACTTGGCACACACTCACACTATATAGGGGCAAATTAGAGCATCCAGTTTACCATGAATCCATGGATGAAACCCACACGGACATGTGGAGAACGTGGAAACCCCACCCAGATCACTCATCCTGGGTAGAACTTTTCAGCTGCTGGGCAGATACACCCCAAACAGGGCGTTATTGTATCACTTGGCACACACTCACACTATATAGGGGCAAATTAGAGCATCCAGTTTACCATGAATCTATGGATGAAACCCACACGGACACGTGGAGAACGTGGAAACCCCACCCAGATCACTCATCCTGGGTAGAACTTTTTGGATGCTGGGTGGATACACCTGTAACAGTGCACCAATGTATCACTTGGCACACACTCACACTATATAGGGGCAATTTAGAGCATCCAGTTTACCATGAATCCATGGATGAAACCCAAACGGACACGTGGAGAACATGGAAACCCCACCCAGATCACCCATCCTGGGTAGAATTTTTTCCGCTGCTGGGCAGATACACCCAGGGCAGGGCGCCAATTAATCACTGGGCACACAGTCACACTATATAGGGGCAATTTAGAGCATCCAGTTTACCATGAATCAATGATATGTATCCATGGTTGAAACCCACACGGACATGTGGAGAACATAGAAACCCCACCCAGATCACCCATCCTGGGTAGAACTTTTTTGCTGCTGGGCAGATACACCCAGGGAAGGGTACCAATGGATCACTTGGCACACACACACACACTATATAGGGGCAATTTAGAGCGTGGAGAACATGGAAACCCATCCCACCATCCTGGGTAGAACTTTTTGGCTACTGGGCAGATACACCTATAACAGGGCGTTAATGTATCACACTCACACTATATAGGGGCAATTAAGAGCATCCAGTTTACCATGAATCAATGATATGAATCCATGGATGAAACCCACACGGACACATGGAGAACATGGAAACGCCATCCAGATCAGGATTGGAACCAGGCTGAGAGGCGGACGTGTATAATCCATCCTCTGATTCTTCATCGGTGCAAACAGGATGTTTTCACTGCATTGTTAACGTTCTGGAAACAGGACTATGTCGGATTGTTTAAGCCTGTTATATATTTGGTTTGGGGGGGGGGGGGGGGGGGGTCCGAGCTCCTGCTGGTTACATGAGCGCTCAGCATTCGACCAGGACAGACAGGGACATAAATAAATTCACACAATGAGACTAATTATCCGAGCTGCATGTCTCAGTGCTGAGGGAGGAACCGGAGCGGAGAGGAAGGGGCTACGCGTTACACTCACAGTGTTTTTCATATTTTATGTATCATAGCTAAGGCTAACGGTGAATAATTAAAATGCGCATACTTAAATACGCACCTTTGAAACCGAACAAATCTTGACTTGAACCGTAGTTCAGCCGCTTCTGCAGGATTTCAGAAAAAGCAAAGCCGAAAACAAGAGCACGGGTTTGAGTTTCAGTCTAATTCAGACAAACGATGAGACGAAATGGAAATAGAAAGAAGAGGAATACATAAAATACGTCTGCGGTCCCCCGGGTGCGTCCCCCGAGCAAAACAACTGCAGCGATCTCTCAAGTTCTTCAAAAGAACTCACAAATAGGTCAACAGCAGACATGGACAGACTGAGCTCCCATTATTATCTTCTACTGTTATGTCACATCTAGCATGTTCTCCTCTCAGCGCTAGGGATTCCAGGTTCAAATCCCAATCTGGGTGGAGTTTCCATGTTCTCCCCGTGTCCGCGTGGGGTTCCTCCGGGTTCTCTGGTTTCCTCCCACAGTCCAAAAACATGGATCAAGTCAACTGAATTCTCCAAATTGCCCCATATAGAGTGTGTGTGAGTGAGTGAGTGTGTGTCCTGTGATAGACTGGCGTCCTGTCCTGGGTGTATCGTTTCGGGCGCTGGGCAGATACGATACCCAGGACAGGACGCCAGTCTATCACTCGGACACACACTCACTCACACAGACTCATCAGTTTACTGCAAAGATTTGGAAACTGACACATGAAATAATTGTTTTCACACGTGTACTTCAAGTTGGAACTATATGTGTGAATTCCTGTGTCTCCCCGTGTCCGCGTGGGTTTCCTCTGGGTTCTCCGGTTTCCTCCCACAGTCCAAAAACATGGATCAAGTCAATTGAATTCTCCAAATTGCCCCATATAGAGTTTGTGTGTGTGTAAGTGACTGTGTGCCCAGCAATGGATTAGCGCCCTGTCCTGGGTGTATCTGCCCAGCGCCCGAAACGTTCTCCCCTGGGCATGGGGAAACCCCCGCCCCCGTGACACTAATGAAAGATGATGGGGCAATTGAGAGCATTGACTTTACCCTGAATCCAGGTTTTTGATTGTGGGAGGAAACCGGAGAACCAGGTGTAACCCACATGGACATGGTGAGAACATGGAAACTCCACCCAGATTGAGATTCGAGAGGAGAACATGCTAATCACTAAGCCACCATGCCGTCCCCATCTCTAAATATGTCAGAGAGTTTCGGTTCTGGCTCCTACGGACAGTTCCAGATTCCTTGTCCAGTGTTTTGTTCCTCAGACTGTGGAACCTGCTCAGTCACATGGTGTCAGAATGAGGGCTGATTTCTTCACACATACTCCGATTCAGACTGCAGATGGAGTTTTTGGAAAGATTGGCAGGATCTGGTTCACATGCAACTTTGGGATTCACACATATACCCCGCCTACAAATGACTAAAATGAGTTCCGACTTGAAGTGCACGTGTGAAAACCATTATTTCATGTGTCAGTGTCCAAAACTTTGCAGTAAACTGGATTTAAAGAGCACGGGGACAGTCTGTGGATAGACTGCTGCACTAATCATTTGAAAACGATGGGCATCCAGTACCGTCTGCCCTAACTGCCCCCCCTCATCCGGTAGGTATGGCACTAGAGTTCAGAGAAACAGCAGAGGGAATACGAATTTAGTCAGTCCAGACCTTGATGTCGGACAAGAATTGATGTTCTAATTCATTATAAAATGGTTAAGGTTAGGGCTCTGTGCAAGCCGCTGGAGTTTTTCCTCGCCGGCTTGTCAGAGTCCGTCCTCACGGACATCGCCCCGTGTTCGGGGGCACGGTCAGTCTGGAAACACAAACGGATGTCTCTGAAAGTGCCGGCACGAAGCCGGGAGGACGTAATTACGGAAGACGGCTTTGGAAAGTGAGGAGGCTGAATCCTTGAAAAACATCCACACAGGTTATCGGGTTTATTATTTGTGATCTCACTTATTTCTCACGTAGAAATTAGTAAGTTCAAGTCCTCATCCTATCCCGGCTCAATTACTGTAAGGCATTGCTTGCCGCTCACTGAGGCCTTTACAACTGATTCTAAACTCCGCAGCCCGACTCGTCTTCGACCAGACCAATCGAACTCATGGGACTCCATTACTCATGGCTTTCTTGCTCTCCATTGGCTCCCTGTAGCTGCTGCATTCAGTACAGGGCACTGACTCTGACCTACGGGACAATCTCTGGATCTGCCCCCTCTTACCTTCACTCTAGAGTTTCAAAATACACTCCAACACGTTCTCTTCACTCCAGTGATGAATGTCGCCCGGTGATCCGACCTCACCCTGGTGCTAATTCTCACTCCGTATCGTTCACCACTGCTAAATGGTGGAACCATTTTCCCAACTCTGTCCGTAAGGATGAATAACTCCGCATTTTCAAGAAACAACTGATTACACATCTCTTCTGCAAACACTTGCTATGAAAAAGGTAGACTGGATAATGCTCAGGTTTGATAAAACTACACTGTAACTGGTTTCTCTTAAATACTGACTTATATTGTTCTCTCAACTGGAAGTCCAACCATCCATTATCTTCAGCTTTATCCTCTATTAGGGTCGCGGGGGGGGGGTTCCCCATGCCCATCCAGGGGAGAACGTTTCGGGCGCTGGGCAGATACACCCAGGAACAGGGCGCCAATCCATCACTGAGCACACACTCACACACAGACAGACACACAATTTGCAATTTGGGCAGTTTCGAGAATTTAATTGACCTTGATCCATGATGGGAGGAAACCGGTGAAACACAACCCAAGGAAACACGGGGAGAACATGGAAACTCCACCCAGATTGGGATTCGAACCAGTAATCTCTAGCGCTGAGAGGAGAACATGCTAACCACTAAGCCACCGTGCTGCTAACGGTGAGTCCATTTGGATAAAAGCATCTGCTACAACATTAAATGTAAATGTAAATACAGTAGCAAAATAAAACCAATAATCATCCATCCATCCATTTTCGTCCGCTTTTGTTTTCCCCGACTAGGGTCGCGGCGGGGGGTTCCCCATACCCATCCAGGGGAGAACTTTTTGGGCTCTGGGCAGATACACCCAGTACAGGGCGCCAATCTATCACTGATCACACTCACTCACATATATATATATATATACATATATATATATATATATATATATATATATATATATATATATATATATATATATATATATATATATATATATATATATATATATATAAATATGGGCGGCACGGTGGCTTAGTGGTTGGCATGTTCTCCTCTCAGTGCTAGGGATTCCTGGTTCGAATCCTCATCTGGGTGGAGTTTCCATGTTCTCCCCGTGTCCGCGTGGGTTTCCTCCGGGTTCTCCGGTTTCCTCCCACAGTCCAAAAACATGGATCAATCAATTGAGTTCTCCAAATTGCCCCATATAGAGTGTGTCTGTGTGAGTGAGTGTGTGCCCAGTGATTGATTGGCGTCCTGTCCTGGGTGTATCTGCCCAGCGCCCGAAACGTTCTCCCCTGGATGGGCATGGGGAACCCCACTGTGACCCTAATATAGAATAAAGTGGAAGAAAGTGGATGAATGGATATATATATATATATATATATATATATATATATATATATATATATTATATATATATATATATATATATATATATATATATATAAGTTATCAATATGAAGGATTCGAATGGGTTCTAATCCCAGGTTACTAAATTACTAATGTGGCTTCTTGAGCAAAACCCTTAACCCTCATTATTCCAGCATGCTCCATCAACCCTGTGTTCTGACCCCAACCACGATGGGATACTTATACGTCATTTTGGATGAAAGCGTTTGCTAAATGAGCAGATGTAAATGTAAAGTAGATGCTTTACTCCGTTCATTATCAGAGTCCTCAGTCGTATCGACAGACAACAAACAACAATATTAAGTTGCACTATTAGAGCTCATGGTCAGCCATCAATACATCAATAAAGCTTCCACATAGATTCTTTTGAGACTCATCGACTTTACATGTTTATTGCATGTGGAATTGATGACTCTTAAACGAAGGTGGAGGAGGGAACACAAACAACTGCCTCACTACACACTGCACACACTGTAATAACCAAAGCAATACACAAATCATGCCCTCACCCTGCAGCACACAGGTGGAGGATTGAATTCCTGTCTTCTTGACATAGCTTTTAAGAGTGCATTTATAATACCACGTGTTAAAAATGACCTTAAACCAATATAAGCAGTGCAGGGCATCCAGCTTTGAATTTGGGTGGAGTTTCCAAATTCTCCATGTTTGCATGTGGATTTTTTTTACCGGGTTCCCCCCACAGTCCAAAAACCTGGATTCAAGGTAAATTGGCTGCTGTAAATTGTGTAATGTGAGTGTGTGTGTGCCCAGCGATAGAGAGGCGCTATGAATTAATAAATATTAGAACGTTTGCAGCTCAGAGCTGGGCATCCAGGTTTGAATCTGGGTGGAGAACAGGCTCGAGTTTCCATGTTCATGTTCTCCTCGTGTCAGAGTGGGTTTTCTCTGGGTTCTCGTTTCCCTCCCACAGTCCAAAAACATGGATTTATCTAAATCGCCCCTATATAGTGTGTCAGTCATCCATTCCACTTTATCCTCTACCAGGGTCGCGACAGGGTTCCCCATGCCCATCCAGGGGAGAGTGTTTCGAGCACTGGGCAGATACACCCAGGACAGGACGCCAATCTATCTCTGGGCATACACTCACTCACTCACACACACACACACACACACACACACACACAAATACACTCTATATGGGGCAATTTAGAGCATTTACATTACCTTGAATTCATGGTTTTGGACTGTAGGAAGAAGCCGGAGAACCCAGAGGAAACTTACGTGGACACGGGGAGAACGTGGAAACTCCACCCAGATTGGGATTCAAACTGGGAATCCCCACCGCTGAGAGGAGAACATGCTAAACCACTAAGACCCTGTGCCGTGCCTTTACAATGTAATCCATCCATCCATTTTCTTCCGTTTTATCCTGTACTAGGGTCTTGGTGGGGTTCCACATGCCCATCCAGGGGAGAACATTTCGGGCGCTGGGCAGATACACCCAGGACAGGACACCAATCTATCACTGGGCACACACTCACTCACACAGACACACTCTATATGGTGCAATTTAGAGCATTTACTTTACCTTGAATTCATGTTTTTGGACTGCAGGAGGAAGCCGGAGAACCCGGAGGAAACTCACGTGGACACGGGGAGAACATGGAAACTCCACCCAGATTGGGATTCGAACCTGGAATCCCCACCGCTGAGAGGAGAACATGCCAACCACTATACCACCATGCTGCCCTACCTAAAAACCAGTGAATGGATAATATTTCCAGGTTTTTGTGTGTAACCTTCACCCCAAATTCATTAACACTTTAAGGAGGCAGTTGGAGGTAAGAGTTCAGAACTTGGATAAGTAAAAGCAGACAGGCTCTGACACTGTGGTTTAATCTTAAAGCACTATAAACATATTTGCTCTCCTTTGAATTCACTGTCATCTTAAAGCTCTTTGCTGAAAGCTCTTTAGTGCAGCTGTTTGCATATGATAGCTGTTGGAACAAAGTGCTTTTGTCTCAGGTTACACAGCATGCCTTTAACAGGTGTACTTAAGAAGACATGCACTGGGGGATCACACTGGGAGCGAGCCCAGCGCTTTTAATTCCCCCTGCGCTGCCGCACACCACCACATTCTGCACAGACTTATTTACAACCCTCGATGAATTACCAAATTTAAAGCGAACGCAAATCAAGCATTTAATGGAGTTAACAAGAAATCGGCGGGCAGAATATTAACAAGAGCTTAGAGTCACGAAAAGCTTAGTATTTCAGTCTTTGGAACATTTAAACCATTTGGTTTTGTTCTAGAAGTTTCGAGAAGTTTATCCATCTATCCATTTATTACCTTCTGCTTAATCCTTTATATTGGGGCTGTGTATGCGTGTGTATGTGTGTGTGTGGAGTGGGGGGGTGGAGAGATACACCCAGGTGATGGATGGATACACCCAGGACAGTATGCCAATCTATTGCTGGGCGTAGCCTCACTTACACACAGAAACACACACACTATAGATATAGGGTTTAATTTAGATAGGGGCATCTTAAAGCAGCCAATTTGCCTTGAATCCATGTTTTTGGACTGTGGGAAGAAACTTGAGAACCCAGAGAGAACTCACACATGTGCCAAATGTTTAGAACTTTATAAATGACAGATCACGTCATAGACAAGATGGCAGTGATGGTGACTTAATGAGCACTTTTTTTTTATTATAGTACATTGTCACAAAGCAGCTTTACAGAGTTATAAACCTTTAAACCTCCAAAGAGCAAGCTGAAGCGACAGTGGCAAGAAAAAAACTACCTGTTATGTTGTTCTCTTAAGGAAGAAACCTTGTGAGGACCAAGACTCAGTGAGGGACTCATCCTCCTTGAGTGTCCAGGCAGCATCAACAGTGTAGGACACTAATGTACAGATTGTGTGATGATCAGGTGACCTGGATTTAACAATTAAAAACTCTATAAGTCCATTGAGGACGTCCAGAGTGAAAGTCCTCCCCTGGATAAGCACCCCCCCCCCACTGCGTGACCCAGTGAGAGGTTTAAGTGGAAGATAATATAATAACACCATAGTCAACATTGCAGATGACATTACGGTGACAGGCCTGATCAGAGACCATGATGGGACGCCTACAGGGACGAAGTATAGCATCTGTCCTCATGGTGCCACGAAAACAACCTGGCACTCAACACACACAAAACCAAGCAGATCATTATGGACTTCAGGAAGACCAGGAGTCAAGCTCACACCCCATCTACATCAGTGGAGCTGCAGTGGATCAGGTGCCCAGCTTCAACTTCCTTGGTCTTCACATCTCTAATGATCTCACTTGGTCCTTGAACTCCTCCGTCCTCATCCGTCCGCACCAGCAGACTCAGGAAAATTGTTTATCCTCCTGAACGCTATACATACACTTTAATAACACAACCACATCTCTGCACGTTCTGTACTGCATGCACTTTATATCATGATTACATTAGGTATATATCATGTATATAGGGCGGGACGGTGGCTTATTGGTTTAGCACGTTCTCCTCTCAGCTCTAGGGATTCCCGGTTCGAATCCCATTCTGTGTGGAGTTTCCATGTTCTCTCCGTGTCCGTTTGGGTTTCCTCCGGGTTCTCCGGTTTTCTCCCACAGTCCAAAAACATGGATCAAGGTCAAATAATTTCTCCAAAAGTTGCCCCATATAGAGTGTGTGTGTGTGTGTGTGTGTGTGTGTGTGTGAGTGTTCAGTGATAGATTGCCCCCCTGTCCTGGGTGTATCTGCCCAGCGCCCGAAACGTTCTCCCCTGGATGGACATGGGGAACCCCCCCCCCCGACCCTAATAGAGGATAAAGCGGAAGATAATGGATGGATGAACTTAAGAAATCTTTTTTCCTGTTGTACAGGACCGAGCTGAATTCGGCGTAACGGTCAGACTGTTGTCTAAAGCAGCCTGCAGAAGTCTTCCTTCCTCTCCTGAGCTTTAATGCAGGTAGACCCAGTTCCAGATTTCTGACTCAGTTACTCACACACCCACCTACACACCATTGTTATTACACCCCCTGCTGCGCTGTGTTTACTTTGCGATTTGCAGATTGAGTGATAAGAGGGAAGAAGAAAAGCAGCAGACGAGCAAAACAACGAGACGGCGACCTTTTACATAAGCGACTATTCTCACAAGTACAGCCTTATTCAGGCTTCAGGAATTTAACCAGGGAGCTTTTGAAATTTCAGATGGGTCTGGAGCCGGCTCTTTTTGCAGTCGTCTGAAGTGGTTGAGAGGGAACTCTTCTGAAATCGCATGTAACACTGCAAGTCTCAAAATAAGTGTACGTATTGAAGGAATACGGGGGGGTTAGGTCAGAAATATTCGAGACAAGATGCCAAACTATTGTGCCTCGGTATAGATTCCCAAATCAATCCACACTCACTTCCACCTAATGGCAATACATCCAAGCCAGTGTTACTTGGAGGTTACGGAGAACTGTAGCCCATAGAGAAATTCTAAGTAGACGGAAGGAGAACATGTCAAGGTCAACATATAGACAGCCAACAAAAGCAATAAGCGATCAGAACTGATAGCAAACACCAATATCAGCCAAAGTTACTAGAAATAATGTTCGAGAGGGCGGCATTATTGTGAATAAATCACGGGAAGAAGGTGTTATTAGGCATGCCGTGTAGCAGAGTAGAGTTACAGCTCTTTACTGTGATTTATTCACAATAATACACAACCTCGAGTGAATTACTGCGTTAACAAAAAGGTTATGAACACATAATACGACCACATTTAGGTAACATTTAGTGATTTAGCAGACACTTTTATACAAAGCAATTTACAAATATCCCAACTTTACAGCTGGGGTCAGAACACAGGGTTGATACATCCCTCCTGGAGCAATTAGGGTTAAGGGTGTTGCTCACATTGGACCCACATTGGTAACATCAGTGGACCTAGGATTTGAACCTGTGTTAGAAAGACTCATAAATGCGTTTCTTAAAAGCATAAATAATAACAATTTTAATGTTATATTTAATATTCCATCTATTATATACCGCTTTATCCTCTATTAGGGTCGCGGGGGGTTCCTCATGTCCAGGGAAGAACGTTTCGGGCGCTGGGCAGATACAACCAGGACAGGGTGCCAATCTATTACTGGGCACACACTCACTCACACAGACACACTCTATATGGGGCAATTTGGAGAATTCATTTGACCTTGATCCATGTTTTTGGAACGTGGGAGGAAACCAGAGAACCCGGAGGAAACCCACGCGGACACGGGGAGAACATGGAAACTCCACCCAGATTGGGATTCAAACCAGGAATCCCTAGCACTGAGAGGCGAACGTGCTAAACGTTAAGCCACCGTGCCGTCCTATATTTAATATTAACAAATTAAATTATTTAAAAGAATAAATAATAACAATAAATTCTCCTTGAATTCTTAAACATTATTAAACTGGTGTTCCGCCACGTAATATAGTAATATACGTAATTTTTTAAAGTGAACGCTGATCGCTGAGTAACAGGATTCCGTTTTTGCTATCAATTAAATGCTGCTGTCACACCTGCTCCCTCTGTGGGCAATTTGGAGTACTGCCCTTCACAGACTCATGATCATGCCTAATCACCTGAGTTTTTAACACCTGTCCTATTTCCACTTTTCTAATTAGCACTTCCTTTTCCTCCCAATATTAGTTTCCTATTCGGCCTCCATACTTCGCATCGGTTCGTGTTACTCACATGTCCAGTTCCTCTTAGGATTAACCTACGTTCCATTTCTTCTCCGCGGGGTTGGGCAACGTCTTCATCGCGGACACGTTGGAGATCTATGTTGTGTCACTGCGTTTAACTTTGGACTCCGCCCCGTTCCTGTTATCACAGCTGCCACTTAGTGGCCAAATTACAGAACTGAGTTTATTAAAAAAAAAAAGAGAAAAACAAAGTATTGTCTATTACACCTGTGCATTTAGAGGTACGTATTATTGTCAATAATGTCACAAACGGCTCAGCCAATGGGATTTAAGCACGGAAAGTACACAGTTTATAAAACAGGTTATTAGCAGACCTCTGCGCCGTTCACACCCTGCCTTTGTGTTATGTAGGGCACGCCGTTGTGTGACAACTTTTTCAATTGTGGTTAGACCAGGTCGACCAGATCAGCTCCCAACAGCAGAAGTGGCGTCAAGGTTAACGCAAGGTTACAAGGTGAAGCTCGTACAGACACCACAGGCCCCAAAACGAGCAGCTGAAAAGACTCGGCTAAATATCTCCAAGGTGACGGAGGTTGAAAGCCATAAATAGTTCTAGTTAACATAATTGTGGTAATTAGCTATTCCTGTAGATTTGTCTTCATTTGCTAATTTGGAATCCATCCACAGTCGTTTAGCCGCAGCCTAGAAAATAACACTTGTTAGCAGAGCAGCGTATAACCGACTTTAATCAGAACAAGGGAGCAGCGTAACTGAGGAACGCTCTGTGTATCATCCTTTAAGACCTTCAATAAGCACACATTATATTATATACCAATGGAACTCATATATATATATATAGTGATGGGTGGAGTTTCCATGTTCTCCCCGTGTCCGTGAGGGTTTCCTCGGGGTTCTCCGGTTTCTTCCCATAGTCTAAAAACATGGTAAATTGTCTGCTATAAGTTGCCCCTACCTAAATTGTCCCTCTCAGTGTTAAGGATCCAGGTTCGAATTCCAATCTGGGTGGAGTTTCCATGTTCTCCCCGTGTCCGTGAGCGTTCACTCTGGTTCTCTGGTTTCCTCCCACGGTCCAAAAACATGGATTCAAGATCAATTGACTGATCTAAGTTGCCCCTACCCAAGTTGCCCCTCTCAGTGTTGAGTATTCAGGTTCAAATTCCCCATCTTGGTGGAGTTTCCACGTTCTCCCCGTGTCCGTGTGGGTTTCATCCAGGTTTTCCAGTTTCCTTCCACAGTCCAAAAACATGGATCAAGGTAAATTGGCTGCTCTAAGTTGCCCCTACCTAAATTGCCACTTTCAGTTTTGAGGATCCATGTTCGAATCCCAATCTGGGTGGAGTTTCCCTGTTCTCCCCGTGTCTGTGTGGGCTTCCTCCAGGTTCTCCGGTTTCCTTTCACAGTCCAAAAACTTGGATCAAGGTAAATTGGCTGCTCTATGTTGCCCCTACTGAAATTGCTCATTTCAGTTTTGAGGATCCATGTTCGAATCACAATCTGGGTGGAGTTTCCATGTTCTCCCCGTGTCTGTGTGGGCTTCCTCCAGGTTCTCTGGTTTCCTCTCACAGTCCAAAAACATGGAGTCAAGGTAAATTGGCTGCTCTAAGTTGCCCCTACCTAAATTGCCCCTCTGAGTGTTGAGGATCCAGGTTTAAATTCTAATTTGGGTGGAGTTTCCATGTTCTCCCTGAGTTTTCCTCCAATGGTCGAAAAAACATGGCTTCAAGGTAAAATTGAATGCTTTAAATTGCCCCATATAGAGTGTGTTTGTGTGTTAGAGCCCTGAGATTGTAATCTAGGCACCCACATTCAAAATCAGTGTCTGACCTCCCTCATCCCCTCAAACACAGTCTTAAATAAACCCCTCACTGCCATCTAGAGGCCTGGATGCTTGCTCTAACACTCTGAATGGTAGCTGAACCTGATTAAACGGTTTTAAAGCGAGGTTCCGTGAACTGGAACGTGGTATATAATATAAACCCTGTTGCATGTGATCAATATGTGATGAGTACACAGCCACCTCGTTCTCATGTTAACACACGGTTCATATTTCCTGTGTTCTGGAATGGGTGCTTTGTTCTCAGCCGCTGCACTGAATTGATTTAAAGGCACCCAACATTTCTGCTCCACCAGTCCTGGGTCTAAATTAGTTTGATTAGTACGACTTTAATGGATCTAGGAGGCCGGGGTCAGCTATCGACAGAGTGATGCAATCCAGTGCTCATCGATTCCTGTCTATGAATGAAGCACTTAATTGATATTCACACCATAAGTCATTATTGGAAGACGTTCTTATTGTCCCTTTATTGCATATTCCCAGAAATAATGAAGCGGTGGGACTAAAGGAAAATCCATGAGCGGCATGTGAAGCATTCCGCCGGCCTCCTAGAAATGAGGAGCTATGTTTATTATTCAGCTGTAGTGTGTTGTAATGACTTTATTTCCATAGAATTATTAAACTGCCACTGGCCTTTGTCATAAGTATTAGATTTCACAATCTGCCCGGTCTGCAGTGGGTTTCCGATATGGAGCTCTTAATCGTTAGGTATATGTAATGTCCCACTGCGCCTGAGAGTCCATGTTTGCTTGTGGTTGTAGGCTGTGGACTCATTTGCTGCTTCTCTCCTTCCTCCCAGGGCTCTCAGTGCAGTAATTAAAGCGCAGGGGCCAACTCTTCTTTCAGCTGAATAATTGAAGAGCAGCGCAGGAACAAGAGGAAAGAGGCGAAAGAAAGGAGCTGACATATGCACTCTAATGCTGATGAAGGCCATGAGAGTGTGACCTTGAAATGGATGACACTACAGTGTACAGCATGCGTCCTGTCTTCATTTACTCTCTAATTTGTATAAAAAAAACCGACACGGTGGGGATTAAAACGTGCCACAGCCGCTTTAATACTTGCATCTATGATGATGGGCGCTTCATGATTCGAGAAAGTTTTATTATCATTTGTATCACATTTAGTCATACATTTACATTTAGTTATCCAAAGCGACTTACAAATGAGAACATCACAAGTCAGGAGTTATGAAGAAAACCAACTACAGTTGTATCACATGTGGTACATGAGACAGAAATGAAATTATGGCTCAATTATGGCTTATGACCACTTTTACCCTGTTAGAAATGTCATTTTAAAAGAAGATATAAAATACGATATTGATATGTAAAATATAATATACAACTATACAACCATAAACAACTATAAAGAAATATTATATAGAATATACAACCCCAGCGATGGATTGGCGTCCTGTCCTGGGTGTATCTGCCCGGCGCCCGAAACGTTCTCCCCTGGATGGGCATGGGGAACCCCACCGCGACCCTAATAGAGGATAAAGTGGGAGATAATGAATGAATGAATGAATGAAGAATATACAATTATAAGTAATCCATCCGTCCATTATCTTCCACTTTATCCTATATTAGGGTCGCGAGGGGGGGGGGTTCCCCATGCCCATCCAGGGGAGAAAGTTTCAGGTGCTGGGCAGATACACCCAGGACAGGGCGCCAATCTATCACTGAGCACAAACTCACACACACACACACAAACACACTCTATATGGGGCAATTTGAAGAATGAATGAAGAATATACTATTATAAGTAATCCATCCGTCCATTATCTTCCACTTTATCTATTAGGGTCGGTGGGGGAGTTCCCCATGCCCATCCCTATCCAGGGGAGAACGTCTCCGGCGCTGGGCAGATAGACCCAGGACAGGGTGCCAATCCATCGCTGGGCATACACTCACCAACACACACACTCTATAGGGGGCAATTTGAAGAATTCAATCGACTTGATCCATGTTTTTGGACTGTGGGAGGAAACCGGAGAACACGGAGGAAATCCCTAGTGCTGAGAGGAGAACATGCTAAACACTAACCCACCGTGCCTCCCTAACTATAAAAATAATATATAAATATATATAAAATTTTAAAGTATATAATATATATATATATAATATATATGTAGTATAAAATATAACTATAGCACCATATGCAATGTGAAATATAGCAGAAAATATGTATAAGTGTAAAATGAGGTGGATGATGTTGGTATGAGGTGGATGAGGTATGTTGGTGGAGAATGATAAGGTGTTGTGGTGTGAAGTGTCCATGAACGTCTGTTTGGTTAGGTGGAGTGATCATATAATTAATAACCAAAATGAAAAAATGAATCCCCTAACAGGGATGCCGCTGCCAGCGCCGCGATATAAAGTGCTGCTCTCAGGATTTGCGAGCAATCGTATAAAGTTGAAAAGGACGCATCGAGGGACCAGAAAGTAATGGACATATCACCAGACAAGCACAGCTGCTCGAGATACGGGGCATCAGCCAGCGCTTGTGTTTTCTCAATTATCAGCTGACCTTTAGTGCGCTAATTAGGCTGCTCTCTTCTAAGTTCACCCTCAATACCCATGTAAGCACTCGGCTTTACAAACACAACCCTCCAGACTCCATTTTGGAAAAAGGCAGCGCTCCAGAGACAGAGGTGGACAACAGATCGCAGGGCCATGAGATTATTATACGCCGGCTCTCTACGCGGGACATTTTTCATTCTCTTGGACGGTCAATGTTGTTCCCGAGGGTCCTGCTGTGCTCCCTGTCTACTCGGGGCGATTGCAACTATTCCCACCTGACCCCTAATTTACAGAACCCCTGGTGGTGAAACTACTACAGGGCAGTCTATTAGCCAGGTCAGCAGCAGGGCTTCATATCAAACATGAGATTGTGCCCCCTGCGTTTCAAATATTAGTATAAATCCTCTGCACATGAATTCTATTTATGTACGTTTATTGTATTAACTGTAGCGCCTCCACTGTTCACATGAATGAACTGTTTGTAAAAGATGATATTTTATTATTATTATTATTATTATTATTATTATTATTATTATTATTATTATTACCCCCCCTGTATTAGCTTCATCTGTTTGTGTGTCTGGTAAAAAGTTTGCAAAGGCTACTTCACCCGCTTCCTGTTATTCAATTAAGTAGAAACTTTGCACAATTGTTCATCGTCGATGACAACACATCCATCATTATCTTCCACTTTATCCTCTATTAGGGTTGCGGGGGGGTTCCCCATGCCCATCCAGGGGAGAACGTCTCGGGCGCTCGGCAGATACACCCAGGACAGGGCGCCAATCCATCGCTGGGCACACACTCACTCACACACACACACACTCTATATGGGGCAATCTGGAGAACTCAATTGACTTGCTCCATGTTTTTGGACTGTGGGAGGAAACCGGAGAACCCAGAAGAAACCCACACGGACACGAGGAGAACATTGAAACTCCACCCAGATTGGGATTTGAACCGGGAATCCCTAGCGCTAAGAGGAGAACATGCTAAACCACTAAGCCACCGTGCTGCCCACAACACATGAATCAATAAAAAAAAAAACGATTAATTAACTAATTAGTGGTAATTATGCGGCACGGTGTCTTAGCATGTTCTCCTCTCAGCACTAGAAATTCCCGGTTGGAATCCCGATCTGGGGGAGTTTCCATGTTCTCCCCGTGTCCGCGTGGGTTTCCTCCGGGTTCTCCGGTTTCCTCCCACAGTCCAAAAACATGAATCAAGGTCAATTGAATTCTCCAAATTGCCCCATATAGAGTGTGACTGTGTGAGTGAGTGTGTGCCCAGCGATAGATTGGCGTCCTGTCCTGGGTCTATCTGACCAGTGCCCGACACGTTCTCCCCTAGATGGGCATGGAGAACCCCCCCCCCCCCCCCCCCCCCCCCCGCGATGGTAATTAAATCATTTTCTACTAAATGTTATACTTCAGAAGCAGAATTGATTTAGGATAAAGTCATTTAACACGATATAGGGGTGGATTTTTAAATTTTAAAAAATATTTTGCTTGTTAAATTTATAGGAGTGTCAAATATCAAACATCTCATTTAAATGCACGGTGTGAAGTTGTGTAGAGAAAATAAATCAGCTTTAATAATGATGTCTTGCGAGGTTAACTAAATAAAACCCAAAAGCCAAACCTCCCCAAACAACAGCAGCAACATTGTACTGATTCCCCAAACCAGACACATGATCAAAACTGCAACGAATCCCTGCAGCAGCGTAAACTCACTGGAGACGAAATGCAAATTTAGCATTGATTACATAAAATTATCAGCATTTTGTTCAGCTATGGACCTTCTGCAAGAATATTTGCCCCGTGATGGAAATGAGTGGCGACATGGTGGTGTGGTGGTTATCACAGACACCTCCCCTCCACAGACACCTCCCCGAGTCCGGTTTCCTCCCACAGTCCAAAACCATGGATTCAAGGTGAGTTGGCTGCACCAAATTGCCCATACCTAAATTGCCCCTTATATAGTGTGTGTCTGTCTATATGAGTGAGTGTGTGCCTAGTTATTTTGATTGGTGCCCGATGCATGGGGAACCCCCCTGCAACCCTTGTTCCTAGTATAGGACTTAAGAAAAGATAATGACATGAGAAGCAGTTTGAGGTTCAAATACCAATATGGGGGAAGTTTTCCATGTTCTCCACGTCTCCAGGTAAATTGGCTGATCTAAATTGCCCCTATTTAAGTTCCTCCCTATTTTTAGTGTGTGTCTGTCTATTTGAGTGAGTGTGTGCCCAGCCATTTTGATCAGTGCCTTTTCACTGCATTGGGAACCCCCCCCCCCCCTCCCTGGCAACCCTTGTTTTTAGTATAGGACTTAACGAAAGATAATGAGATTAGAGGCAGCACGGTGGCTTAGTGATTAACATGTTCTCCTTTTAGTATTGAGGATCCAGGTTCAAATTCCAATCTGGGTGGAGTTTCCATGTTCCCCCCGTGTCCACGTGGGTTTCCCCTGGGTTCCCCGGTTTCCTCCCACAGTCCAAAACCATTGACTAAAGGTAAAGTGGCTGCTCTTAATTGCCTCTATCTTAATTGCCCCTATGTAGAGTATGCCTAGCAATAAATTGGCAGCCATTCCTGGGTGTATCTGCCCAGCGCCCAAAAATTTATTCCCCGTATGGGCATGGGAAACCCCCCGCGACCCTAATATATAATTAAGTGGAGGATAATGAGATGAGATTTAAATAAGATGAGCTTTTCTTAGCTTCTGTAAATAATGTAAAAAAATAAATAAAAAAAAAAGATCTGATATACGGCAGGGCGGCACGGTGGTTTAGTGGTTTAGCATGTTCTCCTCTCAGCGCTGGGGATTTCCGGTTTGAATCCCAATCTGGGTGGAGTTTCCATGTTCTCCCTGTGTCAGCGTGGGTTTCCTCCGGGTTCTCCGGTTTCCTCCCACAGTCCAAAACCATGGATCAAGTCAATTGAGTTCTCCAAATTGCCCCATATAGAGTGTGTGTGTGTGTGTGAGTGAGTGTGTCCAGTGATAGATTGGCGCCCTGTCCTGGGTGTATCTGCCCAGCGGGGAAACCCCCCCCCCCCTTCCCCGACCCTAATAGAGGATAAAGCGGAAGATAATGGATGGCTGGATGAATTCTCCAAATTGCCCCATATAGAGTGTGTGTGTGTGTGAGTGAGTGTGTCCAGTGATAGATTGGCGCCCTGTCCTGGGTGTATCTGCCCAGCACCCGAAACGTTCTCCCCTGGATGGGCATGGGGAACCCCCCCCCCCCCTTCCCCGACCCTAATAGAGGATAAAGCGGAAGATAATGATGGCTGGATGAATTCTCCAAATTGCCCCATATAGAGTGTGTGTGTGTGTGAGTGAGTGTGTCCAGTGATAGATTGGCGCCCTGTCCTGGGTGTATCTGCCCAGCACCCGAAACGTTCTCCCCTGGATGGGCATGGGGAACCCCCCCCCCCCTTCCCCGACCCTAATAGAGGATAAAGCGGAAGATAATGGATGGCTGGATGAATTCTCCAAATTGCCCCATATAGAGTGTGTGCTAAGTGAGTGTGTGTGTCCAGTGATAGATTGGCGCCCTGTCCTGGGTGTATCTGCCCAGCATCCGAAACGTTCTCCCCTGGATGGGCATGGGGAACCCCCCCCCCCCCCCCCACCCTAATAGAGGATAAAGCGGAAGATAATGGATGGATGGATGAATTCTCCAAATTGCCCCATATAGAGTGTGTCTGTACGAGTGAGTGTGCCAAGTGATAGATTGGCGTCCTGTCCTGGGTGTATCTACCCAGCGCCCGAGACGTTCTACCCTGGATGGGCATGGGGAACCCCTTACAGGATAAAGCAGAAGATAATGGATGGATGATATTCATCAGTAACAAAGCATTGAAGGCTGAGTCTGTAGTGCTTTCATTGATAGCGACAGCACTGCTGACTAGTAAACAGCTTGTTAGACATAAATGAATTTGACCGACTGCTTCCCGTATCTGTAGACTGTGATCTACTTCAGCAAAACCCCAAGCAGAGCGCAGGCCAGTGAAACCATGCTACACATTTCATTAGAATTACAGAGTGACATCATTAGAGATTTATGGATGGGAGTGCCGGAGAATCATTCACTAAGCTATCTGAGCTCGTGGCTTCACGGGAGCATAACAACAGATATTAATTTAACTCATTTATTTATTAAAAAAAACAAAAGCAAAAAGCTGTAACGGAGAACACTTCAATTTCCGAGAGCTGGCGCAGACGATCCACTTGTTCATAACCTGTATTAGACAGCAGATCTAATCGAACGACGTAATACGGCTCAAAACACAGTTCATCAAAAATAATAATCCTCCAATCTGAATGAGATTATGAATCTGTTTATGTTGTTTACTAACCTCTCATTGGCCGACAGCTTCCACCTCGTTGATGGCGGTCAGCCGTGTCCGTTTCCCTTCATCTAAAAATAACAATATCACAAAAAACTGTTTCAGAAATTAACAAAGGATGTAAGACTGAATAAAAACTAAATGAGTGAATTATTCTTAATTAGTTTTAAACTTTTATTCTCATTTCAAAGCTGCCACCTTATTGGAAAATAAAGATTGGAACAGATTTAACCAAGATTTCTTATTAAAAATATAAATATTTTAAATACTATTAGGAACATGCCTCCTAACTATAATCAAACTATAGTGCCAGTCAAAATGTTTGGCCACGCCCCCTTAATGCTCCACTTAGTGTCCATGCTTCTCAGTTCCACTTTCTGTAAAGCTGGACTTTGTAGTTCTACAGTTCCAGACTGTAGTCCATCTGTTTGTGTTCAACATGTTCTAATGGTCAGAACCCCAATAGTACCCCCACAGAGCAGGGGTTATTGGGTTGGTGCATTATTGTATCCTATCCCAGCAGTGTGACTGAGGTGTTTAAATGAACCTCCAGCAGCACTGCTGCACTAACACCCCCTCACCACATCAGTGTCACTGCAGAACTGACCAGAAACAATCCACCACCCAAATGATACCTGTTCTGTGATGCTGCTGACCAACAGAGAACAGAGAACCAACAGAGGACTAACACACACAAGAACACAGATGTTCTACAGTCTGGAATTGTACAACTACAAAGCCCAGCTGTTTGATAAGTGGAGGAAATAGAGAATGGAGCAAGAAGGAGGTGCTAGAATAATGCATTTTTTTATTAACGTGTCAGTGACATTTCAAATACTTTAATTTTTCCTTTTTTATTTAATTAAGAAACACAAATATTATATAAAAAATAACACAAATGTATTTTTTTATATTTAAATAAGCTCTATTAGAAGTGATGCCGACGCCGTGAGGACGCTGTGATAATCTCCAAAACATCTGACACAACCCAAGTCCCCTTAAAAGTAAAGCAAGCAATTTTCTAGACACAGAGGAACATTGATTAAAATAAAAATAAAAATAAATAAAGTAACGCCCCCCCCCCCCCCCCCCCCGACCCTAGTACAGGATTAAGTATAAAATTATGAATAAATGGTTTTGGAGAACAGATTGGTCATATTGTTTAAAGGAGCTCAGTTAAACAGTTTGATTTCATTGGACTGTTTCGGGGGTTTAGTGGTTGGCATGTTCTCCTCTTAGCACCAGGGATTCCTGGTTCGAATCCCAATCTGGGTGGAGTTTCCATGTTCTCCCCATGTCTGTGTGGGTTTCCTCCCACAGTCCAAAAAGATGGATTCAAGGTAAACTGAATGCTCTCAATTGCCCCGTATAGAGTGCATGTGTGTATCAGATTTTAGAGTGCATTGGTGGGCGGCATGGTAGCTTAGTGGTTTAGCATGTTCTCCTCTCAGCGCTGGGGATTCCCGGTTCGAATCCCAATATGGGTGGAGTTTCCAGGTTCTCCCGTGTCCACGTGGGTTTCCTCCGGGTTCTCCGGTTTCCTCCCACAGTCCAAAAACATGGATCAAGTCAATTGAGTTCTCCAAATTGCCCCATATAGAGTGTGTGTGTGAGTGAGTGTGTGTTCAGTGATAGATTGGTGTCTTGTCCTGGGTGTATCTGCCCAGCGCCCGAAATGTTCTCCTGTGGATGGGCATGGGGAACCCCCCCCACACCCTAGTAGAGGATAATGCGGAAGATAATGGATGGATGGAATGGAAGTTTCAATGGGGTGGCACGGTGGCTTAGCATGTTCTCCTCTCAGCATTAGGGATTCCCGGTTCGAATCCCCATCTGGGTGGAGTTTCCATGTTCTCCCCGTGTCCATGTGGGTTTCCTCCGGGTTCTCCGGTTTCCTCCCACAGTCCAAAAACATGGATCAAATCAATTGAGTTCTCCAAATTGCCCCATATAGAGTGTGAGTGAGTGTGTGTCCAGCGATAGATTGGCGTCCTGTACTGGGTATATCTGCCCAGCGCCCGAAATGTTCTCCCCAGGATGGCCATGGGGAACCCTCTGCAACCCTAATAGAGGATAAAGCAGGAGATGATGGATGGATGGATGGTCATGTTGTTTGAAGGCGCTCAGTTAAGCGGTTTCATTAGGTTTGATTGGTTGGGTGGCTCTGGTATGTCGTCGACTTCACGCCTGCTGATCTGTTAACAGTTTGTTGAGCTGCAGCAGGTTTATTTTGGGTCTTTTCTGACGGTTCTGATTGTTTTGTGTCAGGGAGCTTTAGCGCTGCATGCACTGCAGGAATTCCAGTTATTTGGTGGCTGCTGCTTCACTTGCTGGCTTCTGAAATTGTCGGGATATAAAAGTCGGAATGAGAAGATACGCCACGCCGCCATTGTGCAAACATATATTATTATTATTGTTGCTGGAGATGAAAGCCTCGTCGCACTGAGATAAGAACGCCGCCTCGTTCGCTCGAAAACGCTGTGGATTGGTTAAGAACCGAGGAGATGTGTGGAGTGCTCACACGAACCGTGCAATGGAAGCATCTGCGATCAGAAGAAGCGAAGCGGCTAATTGAGGCGGTGCGTGAGCTGTAAGCAACAAAACGGAAAATAAAGAGAGAGGAGAGTGAGGGGGGGGGGGGGGGGGGGGGGGGTGAAAACGGAATGTGAGAGTGGAGAGGGGGTAATTGAGTGATAGAGACGAGGCCCGTGCAGAAGCCGGGGGGGGCAATGATGAACAGAAACATGCCTTTAATATGATCAGAGCTACAGCCCGACATACTGATCAGCCCGACATACAGACATACTGACATACAGACATACAGACATACTGTCATACTGACATACAGACATACAGTCATACTGACATACAGACATATAGTCATACTGACATACAGACATACAGTCATACTGACATACAGACATTCTGACATACAGACATACTGACATACAGACATACAGACATACTGACATACAGACATACAGTCATACTGACATACATACAGTCATACTGACATACAGACATACAAACATACAGACATACAGATATACAGTCATACTGACATACTGACATACAGACATATAGTCATACTGACATACAGTCATACTGACATACAGACATATAGTCATACTGACATACAGTCATATTGACATACAGACATTCAGACATACTGACATACAGACATACTGACATACAGACATAGTCATATTGACATACAGACATTCAGACATACAGTCATACTGACATACTGACATACAGACATAGTCATACTGACAGGCACAGTACATACAGACATACAGACATATAGTCCTACTGACATACAGACATACAGTGGCAGGACAGACAATACACACAGACATATTGACATAACGACATACAGTCCATACTGACATACAGACATATAGTCATACTGACATACAGACATAGCAGTCATATGACACATACAGACAGACATTCATACATACAGTCATACTGACATACAGACATACTGAACATACAACAACATACTGACATACAAACATACTGACATACAGTCATACAGACATACAGTCCTACTGACATACAGTCCTACTGACATACAGTCCTACTGACATACAGTCATACTGACATACACACATACAGTCGTACTGACATACAGACATACTGACATACAAACATACTGACATACAAACATACTGACATACAGACATACAAACATACTGACATACAAACATACTGACATACAGACATACAAACATACAGACATACTGACATACAAACATACTGAAATACAGACATACAAACATACTGACATACAGACATACAAACATACAGACATACAAACATACAGACATACAGACATACTCACATACAGACATACTGACATACTCACATACAGACATACTGACATACAGACATACTGTCATACTGACATACAGTCATACAGACATATTCATACTGACATACAGACATACAGTCATACTGACATACAGACATTCTGACATACAGTCATACTGACATACAGACATACAGTCATACTGACATACAGACATACAGTCATACTGACATACATACAGTCATACAGACATACAAACATACAGACATACAGTCATACTGACATACAGACATAGTCATACTGACATACAGACATATAGTCATACTGTCATACAGACATACAGTCTTATTGACATACAGACATTCAGACATACAGTCATACTGACATACAGACATACTGACATACAGACATACAAACATACTGACATACAAACATACAAACATACAGACATACAGTCCTACTGACATACAGACATACAGTCATACTGACATACAGACATACAGTCATACTGACATACACACATACAGTCGTACTGACATACAGACATACTGACATACAAACATACTGACATACAAACATACTGACATACAGACATACAAACATACTGACATACAAACATACTGACATACAAACATATAGACATACAAACATACTGACATACAGACATACAAACATACTGACATACAGACATACAAACATACTGACATACAGACATACAAACATACTGACATACAGACATACAAACATACAGACATACTGACATACAAACATACTGACATACAAACATACTGACATACAGACATACAAACATACTGACATACAGACATACAAACATACAGACATACAAACATACTGACATACAGACATACAGACATACAGACATACAAACATACAGACATACAAACATACTGACATACAGACATACAAACATACAGACATACTGACATACAAACATACTGACATACAAACATACTGACATACAGACATACAAACATACTGACATACAGACATACAAACATACAGACATACTGACATACAAACATACTGACATACAGACATACAAACATACAGACATACAAACATACTGACATACAGACATACAAACATACAGACATACAAACATACTGACATACTGACATACAGACATACTGACATACAGACATACAAACATACAGACATACAAACATACTGACATACTGACATACAGACATACTGACATACAGACATACAAACATACAGACATACTAACATACAGACATACTGATCAGCTGCAGCAGCGCTGTTTCGGATGCGGGGAGCGCACACACGAGCGCGAGAGCGACGGACCGTGCACGCGCACACACACACACACACATATATATATATATACACACACACGCACAAACACATACGCGCGCACACACACAGACACACGCACGCACGCGCAACACAGATACCCATGCGCGCACACACACAGACACACATGCGCGCGCACACACATCACACGCACACACACACACACACACACACACACACACACATACCCATGCGCGGGCACACACAGACACACACACACACACACACACACACACACACACACAAAAACACATGGGTGCGCGCGCTCACAAACACATGCGCGCGCGCACACACAGACGCGCTCACACACATACACACTCGCAAACACATACATATGCGCTCATATGCACGCGCCCACACGCATACACACAAACACCCACGCAAACACACACACACACACACACACACACACACACACACACACACACACAGAGAAAAAGGTTGCTCATTAATACTCATCATCTGCTTGCCGACACATCACATCCCCAATGAGGCAAGACATTACACCAATCTGGACAGTCTCTCTCCACACACACACACACACACACACACACACTCACACACACTCACACACTCACACTCACACACACTCACAGCCCAACACGCGCCATTTCAGAGTCTGAAGGAGTAGTTGACTCTTTTTCCGTCATTTATTTAGTGTTAACTAACTGCACTAAAGGCGCAGTGAATGCACCGCTGCATGAGCGCACACACAGCCACACACACACAGCCACACACACAGCCACACACACAGCCACACACACAGCCACACACACAGCCACACACACACCAAACAGCCACACACAAACAGCCACACACACCCGAATGATAAACAGTCAAGCTCTGCAGCCCTTTAATAATCTTCCATTTCTCCGATCAGCTCCTTTGGCTCTCCTGTCCTATTAGGCAGGATTAATATTGGGATGAAGTCAGGGAAAACGAGCCTGATTTCCCCCGGGCCGTTCCAGCCACGGAGCTAAAGAGAAGGGTTCCGCGCGAAAGGTGAGCTGCGCCTGGGGTGGAGAACACACACTGGATCCTGCTTACCTGAAGGAGGCGAGGCGCCCTGGCACTGTGGGAATGTCATAAGCTCATAATAACATCCTAAAACGATATGGGATGCGATGGATCAGGTTGCTTGTGTGATGTGTGTGTGTGTGTGTGTGTGTGTGTTTTAAGCCAGGCTTACATTGAACTGGATGTGTGTGCAGCCCTCGGGCTGTGTAATCATAACCACCAAAGATGTGTAAAGAGAACAAACTCCCTCACACACACACACACATATACACACACACACACACACACACACACACACACACACATAGTGTGCTCAGTCAGAGGAAAAGTGACAGGTGATCACACCCGCATACACGTTCACAAGCAGGGCTGGGGGCCACAGGTTAATGTCTTTTCTACGCTTTTCATCCAGTGGCAAAGCTTGATCCTTGCTCCGACCCAAACTCATCAGGAGAAATGACAGCCGTCCCTAATGGCCCCCTCAGGCCCTTGTAACACTATCAGCAAACGGAACGCCGGCACTAAGCTATTTTTAAACTACGCCGAGTTGCAATGACTCCATTTCACATGATCAATTACTAATCATTAGGTTTCACGCCGGGCGGCGCGGTGGCTTAGCACGGCCGCCTCTCAGCAAGGGAGATCCAGGTTCGAATCCCGGGCTCCTCGTGTCTGTGTGGGTTTTTTTCCAGCATCTCCAGTTTCCTCCCACAGTCCAAAAACATGGAATTAGGGTCAATTGGCTGCTCTAAATTGCCCCTATATGCTGTGTGTATGTTTGTGTGACTGAGTGTGTGCCCAGCGATAGATTGGCGTGTCCTGGGTGTGTCTGCCCAGCACCTGAAACGTTCTCCCCTGGATGGGTTTGACCCCCCACCCCCCCCACCCCGACACTATTAGAGGAGTAAGCAGAAGATAATAAATGAATGAATGTTGGATGATGGGGGCACAGTGGTTTAGTGGTAAGCACGTTCGACTCTTGCTGAGGATCCAGGTTCGAATCTCTGTCTGGGTGGAGTCTCCATGTTCTCCCTGTGTCACATGGGTATCCCCTCCCTGTCCAAAAACATAGAGCCATAGTGAATTAACTGCTTTAAATTGCCCCCATGTAGTGTGTGAGTGAGTAACTGTATCTGCCCAGTGCTTGAAATGTTCTCCCCCGGATGGGCATAGGGAACCCCCCATGACCCTAGTACAGGATACAGTCGTAGATAATAGATGAATGAAAGAATGAAAGAGGAACGGTGGCTCAGTGGTTAGAACCTTCTCTCAGTGCTGGAATCCAGGTTCAAATCCCAATCTGGGTGGAGTTTCCATGTTCCCGCCACAGTCGAAATTCAGGGATTCATAATGAATTCGCTACTCTAAATTGCCCCTATATAGTGTGTGAGTGAGTGTGTACAGTGATAGATTGGCGTCCTGAGGAAACCCCCCACCCCCGACCCTAGTAGTGGATACAGCAGAGGATAATGGATGAACGAAAGAATGACAGAGGAACGGTGGCTCAGTGGTTAGAACCTTTGCCTCTCAGCGCTGGGAATCCAGGTTCAAATCCCAATCTGGGTGGAGTTTCCATGTTCCCCCAACAGTCCAAAATCAGGGATTCATAATGAATTGGCAACCCTAAATTGCCCCCTATATACTGTGTGAGTGTTTATGAGGGAGTTTGTGCCCAGGAATAAATTAGCAACCTGGCCTGGTTATATCTACCCAGCATTTGAAAACGTTCTCTGGATGGACATGGGGAAGAACATTTCAGGCGCAGGGAAGACACACCCTGGACAGTGTACCACCCCCCCCCCCCCCCCATCCTAGTTCTTAGTATGGGATTAAGCAGAAGATAATGAGAAGATGTTTGACGATCAACCCGTTTGTTTTCTTCAGATATATCCATCCATTATCTTCCACTTTATCCTCTATTAGGGTCGGGGGGGGGGGGGGGGGGGGGGTTCCCCATGCCCATCCAGGGGAGAACGTCTTGGGCGCTGGGCAGATACACCCAGGACAGGGCGCCAACTTATCACTGGACACAGACTCACACAGACAGAATCTATATTGGGCAAATTTGGAGAATTCAAATGACCTTGATCCATGTGTTTGGACTGTGGGAGGAAACCGGAGAACCCGGAGGAAACCCACGCAGACACGGGGAGAACATGGAAACTCCACCCAGATTGGGATTCGAACTGGGAATCCCTAGCGCTGAGAGGAGAACATGCTAAACACTAAGCCACCGTGCCGCTCTTCTTCAGATATATTATAGATTGAATATGGAGGGCAGTTCTAAATGACTTTTAAGGGTATAATTCAGTGTAAAAATGCCCGGTTTACTGAACCAAATCTACAATCAATTATCATCACACACGGCAGGAGGAATTATCACTCGGCTGAATCCATGCCCATAAAATCATAAGTGCAGCTAACCAGCAGGAGGCCCATTTAAAAGTAGCCGAATGATTGATTCATAATTGATATGCTGACAGAGAAGCGATGGAGGTCAATCGGAAAGAAATTTCTCTCCATTCAAACAAAGTGATTGATCTCTTTAATAAAAGCTCTGTATGTCTGTCAGAGGGCGAGGTGATTGACTGGGGAGTCGTAAAGGCAATGTAAACAACCGCTCGGCACAGGGCGGTGCGTGGCCGCTCCGACTCATAAAGCATCATTCAGTCACATGCTGATTATGTTCTGAGCCTGTGGACCAAGCTAGGAATGCAAAGGTTCGCCTCGCCGTCGTCATGGCAACTAACAACTCCTGACAACATGCAAAAACGTGGAGGATGTGTCTTTGTCTGTAGAACTTCATCCAACATACTAAAGTTACTGAGCTAAAAATTTATTAATTACATTATTTTTAATGGGCGGCACGATGGCTTAGTGGTTAGTATGTTCTCCTCTCAGTGATCGGGATTCAGGTTTGAATCCCAATCTGGGTGGAGTTTCCATGTTCTCCCCGTGTCCGTGTGGGTTTCCTCCGGGTTCTCCGGTTTCCTCACACAGTCCCAAAACATGGACCAAGATCAATTGAATTCTCCAAATTGCCCCATGTAGAGTGTGTTTGTGTGAGTGAGTGTGTGTCCAGTGATAGATTGGTGTCCTGTCCTGGGTGTATCTGCCCAGCGCCCGAAACATTCTCCCCTGGATGAGCATGAGCAACCGCCCTGCCACACTAGTAGAAGATAAAGCGAAAGATAATGGATGGATGGATTTTTAATATGCGGCATGGTGTCTTTGTGGTTATCATGTTCGAATCCCGATCTGGGTGGATTATCCATGTTCTCCCCGTGTCCACAATTGCCCCATATAGAGTGTGTTGGGTGAGTTTGTGTGAGTGAGTGCCCATTGATAGATTGGCACTCATTGGGATCTTGTCCTGGGTGTATCTGCCCAGCGCCCAAAACGTTGTCCCCTGGATGGACACGGGGAACCCCCACTATAAAGGATAAAGCGGAAGATAATGGATGGATGGACATTTAGTGAGTGGCATGGTGGTTTAGTGGTTAGCACGTTCTCCTCTCAGTGCTAGGGTTTCCCGGTTCGTATCCCAATCTGGATGGAGTTTCCATGTTCTCCCCGTGTCCACATGGGTTTCCTCTGGGTTCTCCGGTTTCCTCCCATAGTCCAAAAACATGGATTCAATGTAAATTAAATGCTTGAAATTGCCCCATGTAGTGGGTGTTTGTGTGAATGAGTGTGCAAAGCAATAAATTGGGTGTGTCTGCCCAGCACCAGACATCATATCCCCTAGATGGGCATAGGGAACCCACCACCCTCCCCCTACGGACCCTAGTAGAGGATTAAAAATAATGACAGAATGACAATATTTGGAAAATATCATGCAAAATGTGTACAATTTTAAGGAACATGCTCATGTTCGGAAACCCGAAGAAAGACGTCTCAGACCTCAATAAGCTTGTTATGGCGGTGGCTTCTTCTTTCTGAAAGGCCAGGTAATGCAAATATTAAAGCTCCTTTAATATTCCGACTCCTCAAACCTTGTCCCTGCAATAAACAGGCGTGAATTCCTCTAAGCAGCTTTTTAGCATTTTTAAAATTAAAAACCAACAAATTTTAATGGTGTGGGAAGAGGACAAACATCCGACTGTTCCACCGAGAAGGTGGAGAGGATGGAGCAATCATGGGTTTGCAGCCAGTGGCACATTAAAGGTAAATGGAATGTTGGATGAAAATATAGATTGAAATAAAATACCAGCACATTTTTAATGAAACCATCGAACCATGGAATGTCATTATCTTCTGCTTAAGCCAATACGAGTTGGGGGGGGGGGGGTGTCCCCATGCCCATCCAGAGGAGAACATTCCGGGCGCTGGGCAGATACACCCAGGACTTGGGCCAGGACCCACATTGGTAACTTCAGTGGACCTGGGATTTGAACCCACAACCCTCAGACTTTCAGATTGATAGCACATCAACTTAACCAATCAGAGGTTTCAGGCATTGAGCAGATACACCCAGGACAGGGTGCAAATTCATCACTGGGCACACAATTAGGGGCAATTTAGAGCAGCCAATTTACTTTGAATCCATATATTTGGACTGTAGGAGGAAGCCGCAGAACCATGCAGACGAGGAGAACATGGAATCTCCACCTAGATGAGGATTCAAACCTGGTAATCATGACGAACATGTTCACCACTACACCACCGGGCTGCCCTGCTATAAATCAATCATCTTCCGCTTTATCCTCTACTAGGGTCGCAGGGGGGGGGGGGTTCCCCATGCCCATCCAGAGAAGAACGTTTCGGGCGCTGGGCAGATACACCCAGGACAGGGCGGCAATCTATCACTGGACACACTCACTCTCACAGACACACTCTATATGGGGCAATTTGGAGAACTCAATTGACCTTGATCCATGTTTTTGGACTGTGAGAGGAAACCGGAGAACCCGGAGGAAACCCATGTGGACACAGGGAGAACATGGAAACTCCACCCAGATTGGGATTCAAACTGGGAATCCCTAGCGCTGAAAGGAGAACATGCTAACAACACTAATCCACCGTGCCACCCATTAAAAATCCATCCATTATCTGCCACTTTATCCTCTATTAGGGTCGCGGGGGGGAAAATAAGAAAAAAAAAAATAAAATAAATAGGTGGCATGGTGGCTTAGTGGCTAGCACGTTCTCCTCTCAGCGCTAGGGATTCTCTCCCCGTCTGTGTGGGTTTCCTCAGGGTTCTCCGGGTTTCTTCCCACAGTCCAAAAACAGGGATTCAAAGTCATAGGAATGCTACAAATTGCCCCATATAGAGTGTGTTTGTGTAAGTGAGTGTGTGTCCAGTGATAGATTGGCGCCCTGTCCTGGGTGTATCTGCCCAGCGCCCCAAACGTTCTCCTCTGGATGGGCATGGGGAACCCCCCCCACGACCCTAATAGAGGATAAAGCTGAAGATAATGGATGGATGGAAATAAATAAATACATAAAAATGGAGTTGTTTTGCATTTGCGTCACACAGACTCTGGTCTTCTGGGTGTTTTTAACCCTCGGAGGTGCAGAGCTTCCACACTGTGGATCAGTCAGGATAAGGTCCAACATCGGCGTGGCAGCACGCTTTAAAACGGCATTTAATTTGTAATAGAAATGCAAATCCGATCATTACTGAGCCACATGGCACAGACGAAAGTGGCAATGGAAAGGCACCAAATGTCCCCTGACATGAAGTTCATTGAAAATCGGCGGTCAGACTCCGAAAATGCGGCACACGCAAGACGGACCAGGAGCCTCACGGAACTAAAAGCTTTTTGCAAGGAAGAAAGGGTCCATTAAACAAGAAATGAAAGACACTTAGCTGCTACAGAAAGCATTTACAAGCTGTGATACTTGCCAAAGGGGGTGTTACTAAGTACCCACCATGCAGCTTCCCCAAACCTTTGCTTTAACCCCTTTTTCCTTTTTATTATTTTCTCATCTAATTAACTTCTGCTTAATCCTATACTAGGAACTAGGGTCGCAATGGGGGGGGGGGGCAATCTATCTCTCGGCACACATTCACATACACATACACACTATATAGGGGCAGTTTGGATATGGGCAATTTGGAGAAGCCAGTTTACCTTTAATCCAGTTTACTCCGAGTGTGGGAGGAAACCGGAGAACCCGGAGGAAACCCACACAGATCAGGATTCGAACCCGGATCCCAAGTATTAACGTGCTAACCAGTAAGCCACCATGCCATCCTCCATCCTTCCATTATTTTCCCGCTTTATCCTCTATTAGGGTCGCGGGGGGGAGGGGGGTTCCCCATGCCCATCCAGGGGAGAACGTTTTGGGCGCTGGGCAGATACACCCAGGACAGGACGCCAATCCATCACTGCACACACTCACTCAATCACACAGACACACTCTATATGGGGCAATTTGGAGAATTCAATTGACCTTGATCCATGTTTTTGGATTGTGGGAGGAACCTGGAGAACCTGGAGGAAACCCACGCGGACATGAGAAGAACATGTCCGCGTGCCATCCAATAGTTGTTTTTATTATTCTTCTTCTCTTATAAGGGGTGGAAGAACGTTGCAGGCGCTGGGCAGATACACCAAGGATATAACGGCAATCCATCGCTGGGCACACACTCACACACACACTATATACACACACCCTTGAACACACACACCATAGGAGTAATTTAGCAGTCAGTTTACCTTGAATCCTTGTCTTTGGGCTGTGGGAGGAGACCGAAGAACCTGGAGGAAACTCGTGGGGACACGGGAGAACATGGAAACTCCACCCAAATCAGGACTTACCATTAATTAGATAAGATTAGATAACCACAGCACCGTGTCTCACCTTTAAGTTTAGAATCCATCCATCCATTATCTTCCACTTCAACCACTACTAGGGTCACAAGGGGGTTCCCCATGCCCATCCAGGGGAGAAGGTTTCAGGTGCTGGGCAGATAAACCCGGGACAGGACGCCAATCTATCACTGGACACACACTCACTCACACATACACACACACTCAATATGGGGCAATTTGGAGAACTCAATTGACTTGATCCATGTTTTTGGACTGTGGGAGGAAACTGGAGAACCCGGAGGAAACCCACGGGGAGAACATGGAAACTCCACCCAGATGGGGATTCGAACCGGGAATACCTAAATCTGAGAGGAGAACATGCTAATCCAATGTGCCGCCCTGTTTAGAATCCCTGAAAATAAAAAAGAGTGTCCGATTTTTTTTACATTACATCCATGAAACATTACCAGTTAGTTTTTTTTAGGATATAGAAACATGTAATCTCATGCAGCGTAACATAGAACCTTAACCACCAAGGTATCCAGAGTTCCATGTTCTCGCAGGGTGAAGACGCTTAAACAGAATATTACATCTTTACAAGACCACTGAGAAAAGAGTGTGTGATTAGACTTGGGAAGTCCCAGTGCCTAGCAGGTGGTTAACACACAAACACACACACACACACACACACACACACACACACCTACAGGTGCTTCTGTGAGTATGTATAACAGATGTCACTTGATAGTCCACCTGCTCCTCCTCTTGGCTGCAGGTGTCTCCTGCTTCCACTCCGTCCCTGGCTGAGTTTTGGTGTGCAGTCCATTCTTTATACTTTGGCTAATCGCTCATTAGGAAATCTTTATATCCTGCAGAAAAAAAAAATCACCCGTGAGGATATAAATTATGAGCTCGTCCCTGCCAAGTTTAACAGACGCGATCATGCCAAAGGTTTGAGAACACACAGAGGTTTGCAGTTTCCAGACACAAAGTGAAGCCTCACGCAGATGTAACAGCTGAACTCAGCCGAGACGTCGTTTCTAAAATGGGATTGGATTGGATTCGGGATGGAAAGGGTTGCAGTATGCAGTTATGGTTCCACAGTTGTGCTGCACTTGTTGGTTGCTTTGCCTTGACCCTTCTGTCCTCTTCATTCCAAACACTCTCAATAGGGTTTGGGGGTAAAAACTCTGCAGGTTATTCCATTCTTTGATTTTTCTAACCTAGAAGGATGTTTTGGTGGTTGTGTCCTGCTGTTATATGCCTTCCTTGTCTGTTTCTTTTGAGGTGTCCCCCGGCTTCCTGGAGATCTTCATCCATGGCTCTGCTGACGAATACTGTATGGAACCTGACAAGGCGGTCCCGCAGGACGCCCCCTAATGGACTTATTTTTGTTTAATATCTGGACATGGCTGTCCTACACTGTTGTTGCTGCCCGGCCGCTCAAGGAG